>JAAGNO010002736.1:0-16609 GCA_033439905.1 Ceryle rudis | reverse complement strand
GTAGACCTGGCGTCCGCCGGCTCCGGGGTAGACCTGGCGTCCGCCGGCTCCCGGGTAGGCTCGGACGCGGGGGGTGCAGGGGGAGAGTGGGAGTCGGGGTCGCACATGATGCTGCTCGGAGGTCACATTGGGGTCCAACCCCACAGCCCTGAGGTCTGCAGGAAAAGAGTCCTGGACACGGGTGGCTGCGGCTCAGCTCTGCTGCAGCGCAGCGCTGGGTGCCGGGGCTCAGCGTCTCCTCCAGCACCGGGGGTAGGAAGCTGTGAGCAAAGGCAATGTCATGCCTGGGTAAAAACCACACGGGGAGAAAGTGCAGACCCCCTCTGCTCTCCCCCCTTGCCAGCCAGACTCTGAGCACAAGCAGATTTAGCAGCACGGAAGGAATGAGCAGGAGCCATAGCTCTGCTTTACAGCAGGACAAAGCACAAAGCCTTGACCAAGGTTATTCCAGATAGTCTGTGGCAGAGGTAAGAGTTGACCTCCCGCTCCCCAAGGCTGCAGCTCGCTGGTGTATTGCAGCCAAAACTCCCCGTGAAATTTCCCAGACATTGCAGAAGGACTTCAAGTCCAGAAAACTGAAGCCCAGCACCCCAGCGCTGAGCTGAGCCAAGAGGCAGAGGCTCAGCCACCACTAACCCCCTGCACTGGCTGGCTCAGCCCAGCTGCTCCAGTGCCAGGGCACAAGCCGTCCCAGAGAAGGATGGTACCTCTCCCAGAGCCTGCTGGGTGAGCTGTAAGTACAGCCCCTCCAGAGATGGGGCTGGGGAGGAAGAAAGGACACCGGGCACAAAGCAGCTACTCGGAGAGCACAGGAAAGCTGCAGCCAGAGGATGACCCTTCAGCTGCTGGGGTGCTCCATAGAGCGGGGTCCAGCATACACCAGGGGAGGGGGGTTTGTTGGCAAGAAGGAATCTGAAAGAGGAAGATGTCTTCTCTCCAAATTCTCCCTTAAATGGCAGTTGTGTTGTAAAATAGGGGAGGATGGAGGTCAGTGTTTGTTTTCTCTGCAGGACCTGAGTGAGGCTCAGCCTGGGACTGCAGAGTGAGGCTGGGCTCCTCACAGACACAGCCCCGCAGGAGCTGCTCCTTCTGCAGACCCAGTTCAGCTCTCAAAACCGTCCCTGCAGAGCCATTACCCAGTGCAGGGACCCAGGGCACCAGGGAATAAGCACCCAACTCACTCCCACCTCAGCTTTCTGCCCCAGCTGCCGGGGATGGAGGCAGCAGGATGGATGCATGGGGGACCGGTGAGCTGTGCACCAGGAGATGCACAGCCAGAGCTCCTGCGGTCCCCCACAGCCAAGGGGATGAAGCGAGTGACAGCAGGACACAGGCAGGATATGGAGCAGGGCCAGGTTCTGACCATACCCAGGCGAACATGGACACTCCTGTTTGCTCCCCCATCCCAAATTCCCCGGTGCCCTGGGAGCTCCCCCCGGCCCTGCCTGCACTGCCGGCCCCGCAGCAACCTCAGCAGCCAGGAAACGCTGGCGGGCGTGAAAGGGATTGAGAAACTGCAGGCAGCAGGATAAGACACCAGCCAGCACATGCAGGATGTGACTCTGGGGTGACGGGGACTGCCGGAGGGGTGTCACCAGGAAGCCCATGGGGCCCATCCTGTACCCTCCCTCCTGTGCTCTCATGCTTCTCATGGCCAAGCCCCAGCCCAGCCTTTGCTCCCCACACAAATCACCGGGTCCCATTTGTGTTTCACTAGCTGCATTCTCTGTTAACAGCACAGCCACATCTTCTCCCTCCATCCACCACAGGGTTTTGCACTCCTGTCCTTCCTGGGGCTGTCACTCAGGGCTGTCCCTGCCACCTGGGGCTGTCCCCA
Organism: Ceryle rudis; assembly: GCA_033439905.1. Classification (NCBI taxonomy): domain Eukaryota; kingdom Metazoa; phylum Chordata; class Aves; order Coraciiformes; family Cerylidae; genus Ceryle; species Ceryle rudis. The sequence goes on along the minus strand of JAAGNO010002736.1, from coordinate 14,772 downwards.
CCACCCAGAGCTGTCCCTGCCACCACAATGCCCCAGCCTCGTCACCCCAGTTGTGTAGCAAACCTGATATTTCCCAAGGTTTTTTCAGCACAGACTGGATGGCAGTGGTGGGAGGTTTGGGGCAAAGTGGGGCTCAGACACTGGCTCAAACCAGCTGTTGTAGCACTGCAGGAAAGCAGAAAGGAGAGAATGAAGGAGAAGAAAACAAACCAAACCAATAGCAATAGTTGTTTTCCCTGCTATGGATGCTGTCAACACCCAAGGCAGCTTTGCTTTGTTTTTCCCCCAGCTGCCCTGGCTGAGGCTGGCTGGACAAAGGTGGCCCCTTCTGTGGGTGTTGTCTTCTCTGCAGCTCCCCTCTCCTTGTCCTTCACCTGCCTGTTCCCTCTGCCTGCCATGGTCCCTGGTGGGGACTCCAGCACATCCTTACATTTCATACCTCCAGCATGGCCAAGGAAAACCAATTCCTGCAAAATTACCCCCTTGGGAGGAGAGATCCAGCCCCAGACCCAAGCCAGAGTATCCAATCTATTAAAATGCAAGGGATGAGTGAAGAACCCCACTGCCACCCCAAAAGGCATTAAAACCATTAAAACCCAAAGACCTCAATGGGCAAGACTGGATACAGACTTGTCACCAGCCACCCCTCCACACAGGGATTTATTTGCCTCACATGAAGGAAAACAGCAAAAAGGAGGTGGATCCAGCAGTTGAATCCTGTAAAGCCTGAAGTTGTATCAGCTGCTTCCTTGCCGTGGGGCAGGACAACAGGGAGATATCAGCCTGACATAGGGCAGAGCCCAGGACACCCAACCCGCTGCACCCTCTGGAAGGTAAGGGTAACATCCCTACAGAAAGGCACATGATGGAAAAGACCCTGTTTCACAAACAGTTCCAACCCTGGCCCGTTGGGCAACAAAACCTCAAGGACTCCAAGATGCTGCAGCTCTCCTTTTCCATCTCTCCCTGCAGGCAGGTCAGCAAAGCACAAGGGGAGAGAAAATTCCAAAGCTTGGGAAGGAGAAATGGGAAGTGCAAGAGGGCAGTTTAGCCTGAAGGCCAGGAGATCCTCTTGGGACATATCCAGAAGGATGCAGGGTCAACCAACCGCATCACAGCAACTCCCTGAAACATCACAGGCACTCTTTGGGTAATGCAATATCTCCAAAGTGGGGCAAACCCTTTTATCCTCCATCTGTGATCCAGAAGTGCCTCCACTGCCCAGAAAACACGGGGTGTCTTTCCATGGCCAGCTCCAACCCTGGCATGGAGGCACCAGCTGTGGGGCTTTAAGGGGACTCCTGCTGTGCTCTACTCACTTGGTCACTGTCATCTTTCTGAACCTGAGAGGGATTTTGTTTGCTCGTTTTTGGAGGAATAGTAGATTTATGAAAAATTGGAAGATTCAAAAAGGCTGAATCATCCTGAAACTCAGGGTGAAGTTGAAAATTTTTTTGAATGAAAAGAAATACCTGTGTTGGCCAGGGGAGAAGACTTTGAAGATGTCAAACCATCTTCTTCTATCACTCGCATGATAAATTGTTTTATTTGGGCATTTTCTAGAAGAATCTTTTTGACTTTTTCATTCCAAGAAATCTATTTTTTTTTTTAGTTAAAAAATTATCTCAGTGTAAAAGAAGACATCTCATTAAAATTAGACAACACCCCAACATAACAAACCAAAAACCTTTCAGGCCAAACCAAACATTCTGCCCTTACCTAAACCAATTTATTTACACTGGTGTGGGGCGTTTTTTGAGTTCTTTATTTTTCTTTTCCATTTTGCAAGAAATCGCCTCCTAAATCCCTGTCATGAATTGTCACAGTCCGGTTCCCACACCCAAGACATTCCCTTTGGGCACCAACACTCTGCATTCATTTTCCCAGCAAGATGATACTCCATCAATGGACCAGACCCACTGGAGTAATTATCTTCTCCAAGAAGGATGAACACTCTGCTTCACCTCCCTCACAGACCCCTGAGCCTGCCCTGTGCATCTGTCACAGGACCCTCACCCAACCTTGAAATCCCGGTTACTGAAGGACACTTTGAGTCTCCTTAATAATAATAACAACTCAGCAACCCAACAGCCACCTCTACTGCCACACTGGAGGGACCTGCTTTGGGGAGGGGAAAGAGACTCCTCAGAAGACCTACTTTCCAACCCAACTGAGTCAATCCAACCAAACTCAAACCAACCTTCTCCTTGCCACCATTCACAGCCCCAACTTCCTTCCCCTGCCACCGAGACTGTGTGGCACCACATCCATCTCCAAGCTCACCATACAGCCATGGTCAAGAAGAGCGATTTACCACCCAGAAAAGGCAACTTTCCCTAAGGCTGCTGTGAGGGAGGTGGTGGGGGAGTTAGACAAAGAGATGCCGAGCTGCATTTCCAGCCCCAGTGCCTGGCTGCAGGGGCAATTGGCAGCAGGGCTGTGCCCTCCGACCCCGGGCAAAGTGGTGAAACCCCAGGAAAGTATCAAACAAGCTGAGGTGTAAATGCGACACGAATCCACGGCACTTCAGTGTGGTTCGTTATCTCCGCTTAGACTGGAGTCGGTGGAGCCGGGTTTGAGAAGAGCAGAAATATCAGCAATTAAAGATATGTCGTGTCAAAAAAACTCTAAACTGATTAAAGTTGAAGGCTCCGTTTTCTTCTTTTCATCAGAGAACGGAATCAAAACCTGCCTGGAAAGACGCGCTCCCCCCGTTCCCAGCGCTCCGAAGGCAGCGCCTGCATCCGTCCTGCTGTGTCCCTGCATTTTAATTACCACCTTATTAATATTCATGAGGCTAGGCACTCAAGGGGGATTGCAGTCTGTCATTCTCTCTCTCTTTCTCTCTTTTCTCCCCCCCCACCTCTCTCGGTTGAATCTGTGGGCTTTTTTTTTTTTTTTTCCCCTTCCCCTTCCCAACAGTTGGTGTGCTGCAGATCCATACGCGTGTGCACGCATCCCCGAAGGCACCAAGCGCACAAGAGGCCGTGGCACGGGGAGGGTGCCCGTGCTTGCCAGTGGTGGGTGCCATGACTTGGGGCGCAGGAGCATCGGTGGGTGCAGAATTGCCCCTGCCGTGCGTGGCAGCCCCGGCACCCGGAGACAAAACTTAGGGATGGCGAGCGGCGCTCCGGCTCGGAGCGAGCATGTGTGCGCGCATATGCGACCGCCGCGCGCTTGGGGCGTGATGCCGGCACATGAGCAGAGCGGCCCATTGGGGAGCGGGAGAGCCGGTGCACGTGCGAGCGGGCGTGCAAGGAGCAGGTGCAGGGCTAGGGGAGGCACGTCTGCGTGTGCTCACGTGTGTGTGTAGAACTCCTCCTGGCCACAGCATCGCTTCTGAGGGCTGGGGTGATGGTGTTGGACCTGCCCAAGAAGAGTGCTGCTGTGAAGAATGGTGCTGGGTGAAACCAGCTGCCCTCAGCCCCTGCCCCACCACCTCTCCTTGGGGACCGAGCACCCTGCACCCTAGTTAGCCCACAACTCAGCTCACCCTACACACCATCTCTCCATGCTCAAGCAAAAGCAGCCCCTTCTGACATGGCACCGTGTCCTTGGCGGAGCCACAGGCTTGGCCATCAAAGTGAAGTGGGACCTAACAGGTCCTGAATGCATCCAGCAAAGGGATGACCCTCTCTTGGCTGGGCCCTGTTTGCTGGTGCAGAGTGCTGACTGGGCGAACTGGATCCCATTTGCTTTCTCAGGTCCACAGCACTGGCATGCTCCAGGAGGAGAGAGGGCTGAGAGCCTGGAGTGAGGGCACCCAGAGGGAATGGGCCAGCAGTGGAGCTGGAGGTAAATCGTTTTTCTCATTCCTAAGCTGAGCAATGTGGGAGGGCCAGGCTGTCCCCTCCTAGGTCCCTGTCCCTGTCACTCCCCATGGGACGGCACTGGGGTGATGCAGAGCCCAGCTGCAGACTGTGGGCAGGTGCTCCCATCACCCCATGCTGCTCGAAGCCATTGGCAAAGGGGCACACGGGGCTGCCCCATCCCAACAGCCACCAGTTGCAGGCTGGAGCCCACCCCCATTCTCCAGGCAGCCACAGCCAGACCACAGTACCATCTTCCTCCAGCTTCTTCCTCATGGCTTATGACACCCAAAGCACCATTAAGAGCCCAAAGCCCTTTGGGGGATGGATCCTGCATCTCAGAGTGCTGCCTCCCCACCACCAACCACCTGCAAGCAACCTGTCGAGAGACACTCCAACTCGGCGGCTCCCCAACGCCCCACTTGCTCAGCTCCACAAATATTTGAATTAAGGTCCCCCGGGGAGCTGCAGTCACAGAGTAACTGATTTCTCCTCCTTCATTATATCTCTGTGTAATTTACCGAGGGACGGCGGCGTGTGCCTCCGTTCGAGCGAATTCCCAGCAGGACTCCCGAGAGCTCACAAATCAGGCAAAGGCAAGGCATTAGAATATGAAAGGTGAGGCTGGTCTCCCCACCAAGACTCATCTTACTCTTCCACAGCTCTGCCAGTCCCAAATTGTGTTTTATTTCCGCCTGCTGCCTCTCGTGCAAGCAGGGAGGTGATGGGCTGGGGATGGGCCATGGGGCTGTGTCCTTGGGTCTGCCCCTGGCTCCTGCTCCCTTGTGGGCTAGAAGAAGGGGAAGAGTCCTCTCCTTCTTGGCAGCATCTCAAGAGATGTGAAGAGAGCTGATGCAGCAAGTCAAACTCTGTCACCTGACCCTAAAATCTGAGTTCTTTTTACTTGGCTAAGTAGCCTGTGCCTCAGTTTCCACATCTACAGAAAAAGAATAGTCACTCCCTCCATTTACTAGTTGAAGAGCCCCAACACTTAGATGTTGGAGGTCTATAAAAGATGACCAGCATTATGGATCCATCCGTGTTGTATCTCCAGCAAGGAGGAGATGGAGGACAAGCTTGACAGCGTAGCTCTATAGTTACCAGAAAGAGCTCAAAGAGTCATCAAGGAGAAGGAGAGAAAAAGGAACAAAATGAGGAATTTGGACCAAGGATGCACAACTGAGCTGCTTGGTGTTATTTTCTGAAACATGAGGCGTGAGGAGGATTCTCGAGTGGAGCCACCTCAGTCTGAACCCAACGCAACCCATGGCCAACCACCACGTTTCAGCCCTGTGCTGAGGTACCAGGGTGGGAGAAGGTCACCCCAAGAGTGAGAGATGTTCATTCACAGTGGCTAATGGAGGATGACTGGACCTCTCACAGGTCTTTGCACCATCTATGGGCCGAGTAGGAGTTGTCCCTCTCCAAACCATCTGGCCCTGGCCACTGCTGGGGATGCAATACCCAAGCAAAGCTCTGGCCAGGCTTGGGCGCAGAGAGCTCTCTGTTCCAGCTACGCTGCAAACAGCGGAGGGCAACATTTTGCTTCCTGGAAACCAAGAGAAAGAAGTGTGTTTTCTGAAGAGCTGCAGCTCATAGACAACCTGTAATGGAGATTTCAGAAACCTGGGTGTTCCCCCTTCCACCTTCTCTGTGAAGACAAAGACTTGGCAGATGGTGGTGGTGCTTTGCAGGGCTTCTGCTAGGCTTTTCTTTGGGAGCTGGGTGTGCAAACCCTCTATCTCGTGCTTTAGAGGTATGAATGATGTGAAAACTGTCCATCCCCAGATCCGCCTGTCCCCGGGCTATCTCAACTTCTCAGAGCTCTTTGCACAGGCTGACTTAAAGACCTGGGGCTGTTCAGCATTTAACAAAGAGCTCCTTTCTCCCCAACCTTTGCCAGTGGTTGGAGTTAAATAGGCTGTGCTGAAACCAAACCAAACAAAGCCCCAGCAAAGCAGCTCCAAATCCCTGTCCCCTCGCCAGTGCTCGGGGCACGGTGCTCTCTGGTGCACTGTGGCTCGCTCCCCACCACAAGGTGGGCACAACAAGATGAAGCAGGGAGGTTGTGTTTGCTCTTATGCCTCTTGCTGCTGGGCATCCGTGGAAGGTGGAGGAGGGGGGGGGTATGAGCCACGCTGCTGCTCCAGCCTCTGTCTGCAATAGCCTTGCTCCAGTGGATTTGCTCCAGACTCTGGCCAAGCTGCTGCTGGTGCCTGAACCCCACTACCCGAGCAGCTCAGGAGCCGCCCTCGTGGGCACCACGTGGTTTTCCCAGGCGTGGGGACCTTGACCGGACCTTTCTGAACATGTTGCCTGACCCACCCCCTCACATCCTCCATGGCACACCTTCACCCTCTCCCATTGTAGGTGGCAGCTCCCCATCACTGGCCACAGAGCCCTCCTCCCCCCAGCATCACACTACCAAGTTGCTGAAGCAGCTGCCTCCCCCGAGCAGGGAGGTGATGGCAGATGGGGGTCTCCATCAACCTAGAGGGGGGTATTTTTGGCAGTGCCAGCCCCAGGAGGGGCTTCTGGCCCCCGCATCCCAGGCATGTGAAGCACAGGGGTCTGGGGGTTCTGTGCAGGCAGCTTGTGATCAAAGCAGCCCCGAGGCCGGGGGGAGGATGGCGGCGGGAGATGAAACGGAGCAAAGTTCTCGGGTTCGGACGCAGGAGTTGGAAAGGATTCGACGGCAGCTTGGAAAAGGAGGAGGAGAGGGCCGGGAGCAGCAGCGTTCAGCAGAAAGGAATGTCCTGATGGGACGGCAGGCTGAACGCCGGCCAGGACCTCCCCCCCTTCCCAAGGCTGTTTAAAAGCCCCGGACCTCTCCAAGCCCTTTAATTGGCGCTTTAAAAAACTTCCTTGTTCCTTGACGCAGCGAGGTTTGCGTTTCATGCCCAAAATGACTCAATTCCCCCTCTTCCCCCCCCTGCACAAAAAAAAAAAAAAAAATGCTCCTTTGAAAGGTTCACTAGAAGCCAGCTCCATCCCCGCCCCACCAGCCCTGGTAGCCCCCAGCTCTCACCCCACCAGCCTCTTGTGTGTATTCTTGTTCTCCCCTAATAATCCACATCCCAGCTGCCTCCCTCTGCCTTCGCCCTCCTCCTCCTCCCTGCCTCTCTCGCTCCCTCTTTCTCTCTCCTCCCCCCTTCCTCCCCCTTTCCATAACTCAAAAGCTTGTCAGGCTGGTTCCAGACTGCTGGCGCCAGGCTTCACTCCAGGAAAAAAATAAAGCAAAAGAGAAAGGCATGCAAGGCAAAACAGCCCCGCCACATGAACACACATCAAACCAGCCCTTTATCTCCCCGGAATGCTCTCCCCGCTGCAGAGCTCCCTACCCCGGCCCAACAGCCGCGCGTTCCCCATCCCCGTAACCCTAATGCAGCACCGCCGGGCTGCGAGCGCACACTCCCTGGCACAGAAAAGCGAAGGAGCAAATACAAGATCTATTATTTATCAGCGTTAATCAATTATTTAGAGCCCCGACGCAGGGAAGGGGTAGGGAGAGGAGGCCTTGGCGGAGGCGGCTTTTACCCCAGTAATTCAGGCAAGGGGCTTCTGCCCAGACCCACCTCCCCACTGCCCCCAGCTCCTGCTCACCAGCAGGGTGGTGATGGGGTGTCTCCAACGCTGTCCCTTGCATCCCACCCCACTAATGTGGGGTTTCTTACTCTAATCCTTCCTGCTTTCAACTGAGTGGGGCTTGCCCTCGAAGCAAGCCCCAACGTCGAGATCCAGGATCATCCCAGTCCTGGGAGCATCAGACCTGGTACCCAGGTGAGGGCTGAACCACCCCACACACAGAGTGGTCACCCCAGGGTGAGTGCTCTCACACGTGGGAACCCAGCAGCCTGCCTCCTCACCCAGGGAGCTGGTCAGCCCCCAGTAATGTGAATTTTGGCATCAATATACACTAGCTCAGGCCCTTCCAACTGTGCTTCCCCCATTCAGTTGGTGCACGTTTCCATTCCACCTCTCCCCACAGCCTGGAGGATCCACCATACTACTCAACACCACCCCAAACTGCAGTGGTGGCTGTTGAAGGGCTCTGGAGCCACAAGTTACCCCACATCCAGCCAGCCCTGATGGAGCTGTGTCAGTGCAGGGCAGGAGGAAGAAGGTATCCATGGCTCTCAACCTCACAGGGGTTTCAGGTCAGGTCTTGATCCCAAAAGATCAAAGCCAACATCCTAAACCCAAGACCCAGACCAGGCTGCAGGAAGACTACACCAGACTACAGAACCCTTTCCATCTCTGTTTTGTCTTGGATATCGGAGCAAACCCTAGCCCACCATCTTTGTGATGCCACTGGCAAAGGGTCCCAGTCACCAGGCAGGTGACAATGATGGGCACGGGTTTGTCCACAGGCCATCACTGCAAGCTCACAGATGGCTACCGCAGCCTCCCCGGGAGGTAGCCGCCTTTCAGCAGCAGATCACACTAAAGTAGCTACAGTGGGAACGTGTGATGAGGTGGGTGTGCTAAGAAGATTTTTTTTTTGGCAGACTTCAGGATGACTTTATTGCTCACAAGTTCTCGAGTCATGGCTGAGTAACACACTCATTTCATGTCTGAAACACACACACAAAAAATCCCTTACCCCAGCACAAAATAAATAGCCCAGACAAAGTGTGTTTGCTTTGCTCCCCTTCCCTGCACTGGCTCTGCACGGCCAGGGGCTGCAAGCCTCCCACATGGGCTGTGGCCACTGCCTACAAGCCTGATACTTCCCCTGAGGTTTGGGAAGAGAGATGGGCAGCAGCTCCCACCAGACACACACACAAGCCCAGCCCCTTCCTGAGATGTTCCCCAGTGGGTCCCCTTCCCAGCCGATGGGTTGGGTACCTGAGGCAGAGCGGCATCGTCCACTCCAGTGGGATCTCTGGGAAACGATTTTAATTTAGGTGGTTGAATAAGGCCTGGAAAGCCCAGACTTGATGATCTTGGAGGTTTTTTCCCAACCTTAATGATTCCGTGACTTTGACAGAGGACAGTGAGACCTCAGCCTGCTACAGCCGCAAGTGTTTTCTTCTAAGGGCCAAGAGCTCTGCCCTGTGGTGCCACATCCCCAGCCAAGTGGTGTGAAGGCTCCTGGGCTGTGTCAAGGGAGACCCTCATATGCACCATGAAGGATAAGTTTCTGAAATGCAGCTGCTTATTTGGATACTGGTTTTGAGCATCAGGAGGGTCCAGAGAGACATGTTTTCTAAGGGCAGAAGCTTCCCCACCTCCAGTGCCTTCAACTCTGAGAAACCAGTAGCTGCTCTTGAAAAGCAACCAACATATTTCTAAGCTGGAAAGAAAACTACTATCCTCTGTTCCAACCAAGTCAGTGGTGGCTGATCCAATCCCTGCAGCAACTCGGAGATCAAAATCTATCAACTACCTGCCTAAGCTCATGGATGCAAAGAGCAAGACCTCCTCTTTCCTAGGTGGAGAAACTAAGGTGAAAAGGGACAAAGTGGCTTCTCCAAGGGCACCCAAGAAGTGTTGCTGGAGAGCCAGGAACAGACTCCGGGACTGCGGTTCCTGCTGTGCCACTCCCAAGTCCTTACACCCACCCTGACCTACCCCCTGGGTCAACTTCAGCCAGCCCACAGCCCCACAGAGCCCTGATGACTTCTGAACATCCCTCCACTGGACAGAGGAGAAGGTCAAGAGTATGAACTCCCCCCGATGCTGGCTTTTGGGTGCCCACAGCTTCATGAGTTCCTCTCCAGCCCTAAAGTAAGAGCTCAACTGGGATGAAAAAAAAAAAATCTTTCCCTTGAGTAAAGAAAGAGTAGGAGCCCCTCTCTGCCATTTACCGTCCCAGTTGTCCCGCACCAAAGGCTAAAGGCAGATGAGAACTAGTTGGAAGATGGGGGAAACAACCAAAAGTATGAAACCCATTCCATTCTGATGAGTGGAAAAGTTCCGTTTTTGTAAGTTTTCTACTACATTTTCCCCTTTTATGATTTTGAAAAACAACATTCCAGAAAAAAATCAGTCCTTACAGTTGCTGTTCCTCCTCTTGAAAGAGCACATCTTGGGAGGGAAACAGGGCAGCTTAGGGAGGGAGAAATTTCACTGAAGATTGAGGGGGAAAAGCAGAAGGACAGGAAGAACCCTTCATTTAGAAATGTCACAGGCAGCTTTGCAAAGAAGAGAAAAATCCCATTATGTTGAGAATTTTTCACGAAAACTTTGCGTGCGTTTGTTTTTTGAAAGGCTGGGCTTTTTTTCCAGCTAAAAATAAAACTCCATGTGCAAAACAAAAAAATAAAAACCATCAGCTATCCCCGGGCAGGGCCGAGAGCACTTGAAGGGACAGAAGCTACCCTGGGATGGTTTGTGCCAGTTCTCGACAGGCAGCCCTGATCGCGGTGACACGGCCAGCTCCCGCTACATGTCGCGAAAGGTTGGAGGGGTGCAATCTGCCCCTCATCACCTTCACACAAACCCAGGCAGCCGGGTTGGCAGGGCAGGGAGACGGAGCTGACAGTCTCCAGATCAGGGCTGCTTCCCTACAGCTGGCTCCTGCCACATAGGGATGTGGCTGCCCAAGAGCATCCCTGGTCACTTGTGGCTGCTTGGTGGCTGCTGCCCGAGCTCCTGAGCTGCCCTGTTGGGTGCATTTGGTGCCAGCCCTGACGGGGGCCTCTGGGAGCCCTGGTCTGCTGGGGGCTATCCCTGAGCTGCCCTGTTCCCCAGGCCAAGCTGGGGGAAAAGCGGGAACAGCACTGGGACAGAGCACACGGGTGCCGTGGCTGATCCCAGCTGTATCCTTTTCCCATTTCCCTTCCATGCATGCAGGCGGGTTCTCCGCCCCGCTGAGGTCAGCTCCGGCTATTCTCTCCTCCATTTCCCCTGCTCCTACCATGCACTTCCCGTCTCCTTTGATATTTCACCTTTGCTGCGTCATTCCCCGTGGGCCCTTCTGGGGCTCGGGTTCACGTGGACGTGCTGTTCCCCACTGTTGTTAAGGAGCTGGTTCGGGGCTGAGCCTCGCTGTTGGGGACTTCTTGTGCCAGGGGACACAAAATAATCCGGCTTGCACAGATAAGCATTCAGCTGAACAAGCATGAGCCCAAGAACTGAGCTTGCACCAACAGCCTGGAGCAGCACCAGTAAGAGGGGGAAATGCCATGAAAAGTAACGAGGGAGGAAACAAAGGCTGGGTGAAACAGGGAGCGTCTCCAGCAGATGGTGATGGCCAAATCTGGTGGTCTGCTCACAGGGCTGGGCTTAACCACAGCTGAGCAGAACCTGGACCTGGCCTGGCTCAGGCAGAGGAGCTGTCTCATGTTGGCCACCCAGCACCCCAATGCCGCTGAATCAGGGGAAAGCCCAACACCTCACATAGGGGCAGATTTCACCCGGGCATTACAGATGGGTCACGCGAGCACCCACTCAGTGGACATGGGGAGCAGCACTCTGCCACAGCATGAACAAAATCCTCGGTGTGGTTTGGGAGCAAGCAGCTTCCTCATGCTCCCACCAAGCCCCAGGGAATTCAATGCCAAAGAGAGCAGCTGGGTTCCTCCCCAGGCAGAGTGACCTCCGTGCTTGTGCACACCCCATTTTGACCAACCATCCTTTCCACCGAGGAGCCACAATGTTGAACAAAACCCATCCCCACTGGCCCCCAGCACCGCCTGCCCACGCTCCCCCTGTGGCACCGGGCCAGAACCATTAACAAAAGATGAGTGAAACAAGAGCGCGCGTTAACTCTGTGGTGGATTTCCCTCGACGGATCCCAGCGAGGAGCATCGGCCACCCCCCAAGGGCAGGGCCCAGGCCAGCAGCACTGGCAGCACACGGCACTTGCCCATTGGGGCAGTCGTGGAGATGTGCTGCCTGGACCCTCTGTCCTGCGGACACCACTCCAGCTTTTTGCCTCCAACAGATGATGTCTTCTGGTGACCTCATGGACACGGGCTACAGCCAGGCTGTGTCAGCGAGATGAAACGTCACACACGGGGGCTGATCTCTGAAGTTTTAGGGACCTGGTGGGGGGAACCTCATGATATGCGAGCCTGGAAGAGGGACTTGACCCCAGATTATAGATTTTGGCCTGTTTTGAGGGCAGTCGCTGACAAATGCTCACGAGTACATTTCTTTGGAGGAGCACGAGCTTATTGAGACGAGAGAGGTGCGGGAAGGGCTTCTCCTTTGTGCTCCCCTGCCCAGCTGCTCCTTTCAGCAGAGGCTCAGCCAGCCCAGGTCACATCCCACCCTGCTCTGCAGCCAGGGATTGCAGTCCCATCCTGCTCTGCAGGTGGTTCCCAGTGACGAACGGTGCCACAGGTATATGGGTGAGATCTTGAGTGCTTGCTTTGCCAAATGGCTTTAAAGCTTCCCCATCCCCTTGGACTTCATCACCTCTACCACTGCCTGGGGAGGGACCAGAAGGTGCCCAAACTCTCCCCTCCTACATCCTTTCCAAGCAGTAGGCTCTCCCGTGGTCATGGATGTGCTCCCAAACCATCATAAACAGTACTCATCCCTTGATTTGGGTATCATCCATAGGGAAAAAAAAAAACCCTCAATGCCTTCTCCACCCTTCTTTTAGCTCACGGATGCACAGGACAGAGTTTGATGCCTTCAAACACTGGCACAACCATCTCTCAGACTGGACCTCGGGGTCCTCCAGGAGCGAGGAGGGGGCTGAGGGATGAGAGATGTAGAAGAAAATAGTCCACAGTAGGAGTCCACAATGGCTTGTGCACTTGGCAGCTCTGTCACCCAAACCCAACTCAGGATGGTGACAGTTTCCTAGCCCACACTGCAAGGGGCAGTAGGGAAAAGGCACCATTTTGTGCTTTTATGTTCAAAAATAGTGTGTTTGAGTGAGTCACGGGGATTTTGGCCCTCTCCTGGAGGCCTTGCATTCATTCCTTCTTCCTTCCCTTTGTCATTTTCGATAACCTGAAATATTAGTCAGCTGGTCTGAATCTGCAGGTTCTACTCACTGCCACCAAAAGGAAATATGACTAAAAAATACACCAAACCAGCATGGCCAACCCAGGGAATTCAGAGCTCCTAAAGATTTCCAAACACTGGAAAAAACCAGGGAATAGTCTCTAAAATAATGAGATTGCAAGGGAAAAAAAAACCAAAACCAAAAAAGAAAGCAACAAACCAACCAACCAACAAACAAAAGCAAACCGGTTGCTTTGCTTTTATTTCCCTGTTGGGTTTTGAGCCTGTAGGCCACTCTGACATCACACGGCTAAGCTCATCTCCACAACCATGAGGTAAGAAACACTTCAACTAGCAGATCTCCCTGCCAGCACTCGGAAATCACACGGCTTCAAAACAAAATAAGGAAAGAAAGAAATGCTGAGAGCAGAGGGAAAGTTCAAGATGGTTGGACAACCTCTCATAAGATCAAGAGGAGCATCAGTGGGCAACGCAGGGAGACCGGTGCTGTCCAAAGCTCTTCTCCACCCATGGGGTGATGGACAGCTGGGGACATGGGGTTTTGAAGCCAGGCTGCAAACATCACTGAGTGCCGGTGTGTGGCTGTGCCACATGGCTGGCTCACTCTTGGCAATCAAGGACAGTCCCAGGAAAGTGAAAAGACTTCCAGCACATCTCAGCAATTTCCCTCTGCTCCCAAAGGAAGCGTGTTTATTGGAAGCCATTTTCTGCATAAATAGCCCTTTCCTGCCGTTCCCCAAACTCAGACTAAAATAATTTCGCATCAGGGTTCACATCAGAAGGCCAGGGAGGCCCCCTGAAGTGCCCAAGCAGGAGCACTTTGTGGGCTGCAGGAAAAAACTGCAGTGCTGCAGAACCAGCACTGCTCAGGGCAAGGACTGAGACAGGATCTGCTCTCCACCTTCCCCAGTTCTGCAGTACTGGGTCCCATCATCCAGCAGATGGCTGGAGGGGTCCCTGCCTGCACTGCTGCTGGCCCTCCTTGGCCGCATTGTCTAGGCTGGGACTTGACTGGGAAAGGCTAAGCCCGCACAGCACGGTTCCCAGCCCGGCCTTGGCAACAAAACCACTTGAAGACCATGACCACGGGGGTGAAAAACACTGTGCATGTAGCCCAGCCATCCCCAGAAGAGCCCTTGCCTGCCCTGTCCTCCAAGGCCAAGCAGCCGAGGGCTGCTGCATCCAGAGCTGCTGTTCTGAGTTTAGGGCAGGGAGAAGAAAGGAGGAGGACTTAGAAGAGTCTCTGAAGCTGCTCAGGGGATGAAGGCAGAGGGACAGCAACGCTCTGGAGCTGGAAATGGGCAGGACACAGTTAACGCCTCGTTCCTCGTGCAGGATCAGGAGGAACTTGGCTTCATATTTCACGTGTGGGATGTTGCAAGAGGACAAGGAGCCCTGAACCCCACACTGGTTCCCCCAGCTTGGTCACAGCTGCAGGGAAGAAACCACACCGTGCTCTGGCTTCACGGCCGCTCTGCCGAGGGCAAGAGCCTCCATCCCAATGCAGAGGGCACCGGATGATGCCACCGCGCCAAGAGAGGTCGGAGAAACGCAGAGGCCCCGCAGACTCCACCGCAGCACCGAGATGCTGGCAACTGAATAAAGCGCAGCTGAGAGACTGGGGGGCTGCCGGTGAAAGGGCCTCCCGCGTGGCGTGGAGCTGGGGGCTTCGCACCGCCTGGCTCCCCGGCTCCCGAGAGCAAATACAAAGGCTGGGCTCCCCCAGCCCTGGCTGATGCTCGACCTCTCCGTTGTCCTCGCTGCACGCCTGTCCCAGTTCCAGCAGCCGGTTGCTACAGCAACTGAGCTCTGACTAATCATTTGCGCAATGACCTTTTTTCCCCCCAGAGAGAGGGAGGGAGGGAGATGGAGAGGAGGGAGGGGAGGAGAAGCAAAGCAAGCGGAGGTTAGCAAGAAAAAGCAGCCAGAGAGAATGTGGGTTTTTTTAGGCGATGTAAGATTGTTTTTTGGGAGGTGGAAATTAGGGGGATGCAGGCGGTGGGAGGGGGGGAACGAAAGCAGGCGGTGTAGGGGG
>JAAGNO010002735.1:25220-38045 GCA_033439905.1 Ceryle rudis | reverse complement strand
ACATAAACACTGAAATAGTTTACTAAAAATGTAATTATAGATGGATGAAATGTATTCTAAAAAATAAACATGAGCCATGAATAAAAGATTTTTGGGGCTGTTGGTGTATGTCATTCCCTATTGTAATATATTTTTCTAATTTTTCCTAAAACCCACTTATAAGTAGGTAGCTATGTTCAAGAAAGAATGACTGGCTTCAGAGGCATTTAGGTGTGTAGATATGGCTACTAAAAGCAAGCATCAAAATAATTTCTATTTATCATATATGCTAAGAAGCCACCTATCTATGTCATAATACACATGAATCTATATTGCCAAGCAAGTCTATCTAGAAAAAAATTAATTCAAATAAATTGCTTGGAGCTCTATGGCTTTTCTTTAATTTCCTCTTTCACCACTTATCCCCATGTAATACATGTAAATACAGTTTTGTACTTGCTGCTCAGAAACTGTAAATTATTTGGGTTATTAGCAAAAATGTAAGTTGACTCTTACTATTAATGCTTATGATTTCTTAGATGAAGTAACTCAGTTAGGAGAACCATTGAATTATTGTTAAAAGTTTCTGCAGATAAGTAAGACAGCACATAAGAAAAACATCCAGATAATAACCCTGTAGTAAAAAGTTGTCCCCAATTAGTTGATGCTCTTGTAGTCTCCTAAAATAAAACAAATACACAAGTAATATCCCCAAAATCTCAGTTTATGTTAAAAAAATAACCTTGCATTCATGAAATTAACAGAGTGATATGTGATTTAATATTCTAAATTTGTCACGGTTTAGGGCCAGGGAGGCCCCTTAGACCTGTAACAGATGCTCTTTGTTAAACCCCCTCCCTCCCCAAAGGGGAAGAGAAAGGGAATAAGGGAGAGAGACTTACCAATTAGAAAAGGAAACTAGAACAGCTATAATGAAAATAAAAACAATAAAAATGGAATATATACAAATATATACAAAACCAGTATTGAACCCAACCACCCGATGGTAATTACATCACCATCACCACTGATGCTGTGGAGCAGGCACCGAGGGAGTCCCAGACTGGGCCCCACAGCAAACAGGAGCTGTGTTCAGTAGCTGGATTCTGGTACCAGATTCAGGAACACACAGATTGGGATTAAAGCAGAATGGACAGAGTCCTCCTTGGATGCTCTGAGGAACTGAAAGAGGACCTGAGCCAAGCCGAGCAAAGCTGTCAAAGCAGTCCAAGAGGGCAGAAATGCCGGGAGCCCCAGAGAGAGAGCGAGCAAGCAGACAGGGCAGGTGACCCTAAACCGACAAACGAGGCATTCCATCCCATATACATCATATTCTATATAAAGCTGAGAGATCAGGAGGGTCTTGTCCCTCTCTTTGCCCTCTTGGCCTTCTTTGCTGGCTTTGCTCAGCATGGCTCAGGTCCTCCTTAGGTTTCTTTCTTGGAGCATCCGAGGGGAAATCTGTCCATTTTGCAATCAATCCCTATCTGTGTGTTCCTGAATCCAGTACCAGAATCCAGCTCTGAACACAATTCCCATCTGCTGCTGGGCCCAGTTTGGGACTCTCCAGGTACCTTCTCCACAGCATCAGTGGTGACAATGACATAATTGCCAGCAAGGGGGTTGGGTTCAAGTTGCAAACCACCTTCTTCCCTCTTACTAGCTTTCTGAAACCAGTTGAATGCTGTTAAAATGAAACACAAATAATATGTCTGGCAGCAGGTTTTTTAGTTTTTATATTCTGTATTGTTATGTTAGGAAACAGACACATGTTTATGATCATGCAGGTCATTCTTAAAACTGGTGTTGGAAAATAACAAAATAAAAGTGTTGTTTGTTTGCTTGTTTTATTGTACTGTATCCATTGTGTATATTGCAGTTTGTAGGATTATTTGGGCACTTTTTCATTGCTTTTTTTTTTTTTTAGAATCATAGAATGTTAGGGGTTGGCAGGGACCTAGAAAGATCATCCAACCCCCCTGCCAGAGCAGGATCACCTAGATCAAGTCACACAGAAACGTGTCCAGGCAGGTTTTGAATGTCTCCAGACTGTCATGTCCTAAAGTATCACATAGTGTAATGCCTAAGGAGCTGTTACAAAATAAAGAGGAATGGGTTCACACACCCTCTGGAAGAAGTGAACCTTTAATTCAAATTTTCTACATCTGGGAACTGTTTTGACCATCATGGAGAAAACAAAAACAAAACAAAAAAAAACCTCCAAAACAAACAAACAAACAAACCACAACAAAGCAAACAAGCAAACAAACAAAACCTAAATCAAAATTAAAAAAAAACCCCAAAACACCAAAACAAAACAAAGAAAAAAAGCAGCACCATGTATTAGACTTTATTTGCAAATGTTCTGAATTCTAAATCCCTAGTTGATTGTATAATCAGATGTGACTTCTAGAATCATATGCTCAGTTAGATATTCACTCAGGCCATTTCTATTTGGTTTCTCATTAAATGTGTACAAGCATTTAAACTTTTCACAGAAATGTTATTTAATGAATGGAAAAATCCTCACAAAGGCATCCTAAATTGTCCTCAGGAGGTCATCAGAAGTTTCCACCACTTTCCAGTGCCTATGCAATCAATGCATATATTTTGTAGACACAAGAACACCTAAATTAGATCATAAACTTAGTAATCTAGATATAAATTATACAGTGAAACTAAAGAGTTTTGTTTTCAGCATAATGCACAAGACAATATAAAAATGGTTAAAATAAGACAGATCTTCAGTCAAATATTTTAATTAAAATACATTTTAGAGTATCTCAGTGATGTTACTTCCTTTCCTATATTATTTGACACAAAATTCTCCTAACAGTATACATTATAACTTTTGCCGAAAGGTATAGTTGGTGTCCAGAAGCATGTTTTAGGTTTGTTAGCTGATGTCAGTGAATCATGATACCACTTATCAAATTCTCCTAGAAAGAAAATGCATGCTCTTGTGACTCTGTTTCATGAAACTGCCTAATCCTAAACTAACAGCTTGCCCAGAGACAATTAAATTAAGGAGAAATTGTGAGAGTTGCTTGCAATTTCATAAAATTGAGTTCTCATTTACACTGTTAGTGTTAGTTTACAGCATGTGTGTATGAAACTTCACAAGGAATCTGTTCTTAGGACATTGCACTCTAATTTAAATACACCTTGATTTACTATGTTTCACAAGTCAGACAGGATGTTCATATGAAGTGTAATGAAGCTTCTAGCATCAAAAATTCACTCAAATTAATACAATGTTGATCATTTGTTAAGTGGGTTGGTTAACATGGATTAATAGTAAAACCTTTTAAAAATGTGCATGGCAATTTTCAGCTTTTAAAAATGCTGAAAGCAGATTTCCACGAACTACTTCCCAAGCTTCTAGTGTTGTATGGGGTTGTTATGACCCAAACGCAGGATCTTGCAACTTTGCCTTGTTGAACCTCATACTGTTGGCTTTGGCCCATCAATCCAGTCTGTCCAGACCCTTCTGCCTTCCTGCTCTCAAGCAGATCAACATTCCTGCCTAACGTTGTCTGCAAACACTGAGGGTGCCCTCAATCCCCTTATCCAAAGAATTGATAAAGATGTTAAAGAGAACAGACCCCAGTATTGAGCCCTCAGGAACACCATTTGTGAGTGCCTTCCAACCAGATGTAACTCCATTCACCACCATCTTTGGGCCTGACCATGCAGCCTGTGTTCTACACAGAAAAGCATACGTCTATCCGAGACATGAACAGCCAGTTTTGCCAGGAGGATGCTGAGGCAAATGGTGACAAAGGCTTTAGTAAAGTCTATATAAACAACATCCAAAGCTTTTCCCTCCTCCACTAAGTGAGTCACCTTGTCACAGAAGAAGAGTAGTTTAGTCAAACCCATGCCAACTGGGACTGATCACTGGCTCCTGTATATACATTATGATGGCACTCAGCATGATCTGCTCCATAGCCTTCCCCAGCACAGAGATCAGACTGACTGGCCTTTAGTTCCCTGGATCCTTCTTCTGACCCTTCACATTTGCTAACCTCCTAGGTTAGACAGTGATGCTGATAAATGCTGGAAAGTGGTTTGGTGAACACTTCTTCCAGCTCCTTCATGGGTACAGGGGGATCACCCGCTCCTGCACCATTAAGATTTCCCTCTCCTCTGAAAACTGAAAACTGTCATATCTTGATTGCTATACCCAAGACAACCTCCAAACATCACACCACCCACAAGTCCTTCTCTATTCACAAACAGGTCCAGAAGGGGTCATTCCCTAGTTGGCTCACTCACCATCTGTGTCAGGAAGTTATCTTCCACACAGTCCAGGAACTCCTAGACTGCTTCCCCTCCACTGTATAGTCTTTCCAACAGACATCTGGTAAGTTGAAGTCATCCACAAGAACAAGGGCTAATGATTGTGAGTCTTCTTCTGGCTGTGTGTAGAATTCTTATGTCTGACAAGGTTATGGCTCAGAATATGGAATATTAACATAATATACTGCATCATAAAACCCATTAATAAACTGCTGGCATTTAAGTAATTCCATCATTACATCATTTGTCTGTAAAGCTAGAAACAACTTAAGAAGTGGGACATGAGTCCAGGATTCCTTATTGTGCATTCTTCTTAGTTCTTAGGTCATTCTCTGGCGCTGGTCTGGACTACTACAATTAGCTTTGTCAAAACAGATTTGCTAACCTGTTCTTGAATCCCTGTCTGCCTTCTGTTTATCAGTACAAACCTATCTACAGTGTCCTTCAGCTACAGAACTTGAGTGCTGACTTGTATCAGGTACCAAATAGAAAAGTTTACTACACCATGCTCTACATTACACTTGGTTACTTTGGATTACAGGTAGAGCAAACATTGCCAGCTTGAACAAGTTTGTGTGGACACACTTTTGCATTCATTATTGCAAAAAGTGGACATAAAATGTCAGTGAACCATTAAACAATTATGGTCATTTATAGAATACAAGAAGAATGATGTAACTGAGAATTCAAGTGTTAAAAATTGGTTCATATCCATGCAGTCTAGGATTACCTCACCACTGAAACACTGAAGCTTGTGATTCTGGTCTGAAGTCTTGTGATTCTAAATCATAATTATAATTTAATTCAATTACTTTATAATATACTTCTGCAGACGGGATATTGCATCATACTATGAGTGTTTGAGGCTACTTAGCCTACCAGGGTATTTCTTTTTCTCATAGTAACTAGAAGTAATTTCCCTTGCTGCAGCTCGTATCCATTCCAGCTTGTCTTTGCCAGTGTGCTTCTCCAAGATGAGTCCAGTTCCATCCTCTCTACAATATTGCATTAGGTAGTGGAAAACAGAAAAAATCCTCCCCTCTTCTGCCACAGACATCTTCCCCCACAGTCATCACTTCTGAACAAGCCCAGCTCTCTCTGTCTCTCCTCATACTTCAAACAGAACCCCAAATCGTCTAGGTGGCCTCCCTGGAACTTAGTCAAGAAGACCTGTGTCTTTCGTGTACTAGAGAACCCTTTCAAAATGAGACAGTTCTCCTGGTGCGGGCTCCCAGAATGCCAGTCTTCAAGCTTCTTGTTACAATTTTGCTGGTCTAAGACTGTGTGCTGCTAGCTTCCTACAGTAAGAACATACTGTTAACTCATGGTCAACTTTTTCTTGTGTAAGAGCATAGGTTCTTCTCTACTGCTTTCTAATCACAATCCAGGTGTATCAGATTTGGTAACTGCAAGCAGTGCATTGAAATATAAATCCAGAATTTTCTTTTTATTGTAGTATTTCTGAACAAATTCAACTCCCAGTAGTTTACAAGTATCTCACTTCTGAACAATTTAAGTGACTTCCCTAATTTTTAGCCCTGTATTCAGGAACTTATCACATTTTTTAAAATAAACACTTTCAATAATACAATTTGGTAAAAAATACATTATATTTTGACACCTAATAAGAGATAATAATGATAAATATTTTCATCTTTTTTTAATAAACTACATAATATAATTTCATATAAATTTTCAAATGTAGAATGGGAGTAAGAAGCAGATGCTGGGTTGTTGGGTTTTTGGTTTTGGTTTTGTTTGGTTTGGTTTTGTTTTGTTTTGTTTTTAAATGCCATTGCAAATTTTATTGGGTGGGTCTGACTGGGATGGAGTTGGAGTCAGGCAAAAAGTTGGGTTTGATTCACAGCCAGGATAGCTGACCCAAAGAGGCCAAAGGGATATTTACAATGTAACATCATTCTCAGCAATAAAAACTGGGGTAGAAGCAGAAGATGAGAGGTTTTTGGATTCCAGGGTGGCCAATTTTAAGAGACTGGGTGGACATAAGTCTGCCTGTGAGAAATGAAGTGATATCCCTTGCTTCAGTTGTGGTTTTCTTTTGCTTTTTGGTAGTGTTTTGGAGAGTTTGTTTTGTCTTGGTTTGGTTTGGTTTGGTTTGCCTTTCCTTCACCTATTAAACTGTTTTTGTCTCAACCCACAAGTTTTTCACTTTTGTCATCCAGCTCTTTCCCCTTGTGCCCCTGAGGTGTGGGGGCAGTGAGCAAAGTGGTTGTGTATGTGCTTGGCTGCTGGCCAAAGTCAACCCACTACATATGTGTAACCAGTCTTGTACTCTTGGACTTTGTAGTGTTATGTTGGTAGTGTTACATTAACAGTTGGAGTTGTGGAGCGCAAGGGTCTTTTCCAGCCTAAGTGATTCTGTGATTCAAAGAGAGAACAAGAAACAGAAAATAATTTATTAATAAAGATTTTTTCACATATTTGAATAGCAGATTAATATTGCAAGTAGACAAATTACTTAAATGTTTCTGAAAGTCTAGATACCTTCCAGTTATTGGAAGTTCTGGATATGATAATAACTCATATTACATCTTTGAGTGCTTTCTACTATGCTTTTTCTACAGTTGTCTAATGGTTAGATAATTTATTGTTCACTGCAAGGTTCAAAATACCTGTATCAGCTTGCTTCTCAAGTTTTAAATTATCTTCTTTAAATTTGCCTTTCACTACAGTCAGACCATGTTGCACAGAAATCTTCATGGAAACCTAGTGATGACGTTTAATGTTACTACAAGTCTAACATTTGATGGCAAATGATGTTTTAATAGTTTAACAGACACCAGTTTTTGCCAGAAGTTCTTGAAAAAATAACTTTTTGGAGGTTTGCAGACTCTTGAGAAAGGAAATGCTGGACACCAGCAAAAGTTTGTAGTCATGAATTTCTAGACTAGAAAGAATACAGTAGGAGATGATATTCCTTGCTGATTACCATTACAGCTGCCAGGGACACAGCAAGAGTCAAGCTGCTCTTCAGAGGAAATTGAACAAGGAATCAAAGGTGAAAGCAAAACAGGAATGGGGTGTGTCCTCACCAAGAAGCATACAGTCCCTCAATACCTGAACAAGGAGAACACAGCACATCCTATGAACGTAACCATGTTCAGAAAAGAGTCCAGTAATTGCCAGACAAAAGTGAATTGACATGGCACGGCTGATGTTAATCTAGCAAGCACAGCCAGTCAGTCAGGATCAGAAAAGGACAGGAGTGGGAAGAAATATCACACAAAAACTGAGGATGTAAGTTTTGCAAAAAAAACCCAAAAAAACCCCCAAAACCCAAAAACCAAACAAACAAAAAACCCAACCTAAATAACCCACAAACAAACAAACAAACAAAACAAAACAAAACAAAACAAACCCACAACTTCATCAAAAACCTAATTCATTGTGAGTTTGGCATAGGATGGTGCTCATGTGGGGAATCACATCTCTCAATTAGGCAGTCAGTCCCTATCTAGTGATGTCTTCAGTTGGATCATGCGAGTCTTTAAACTCCTGCTCTGCTCAGTTCTTATAATGCAGATAGTCCATGGTGCTAGTTGACCACTGCAATGTATGCAGTATCTATCTGTAATGGTTACCTTAACTACCTAAAAACCATGTTTTGAATATCTTACCTGCATAATAAAGACATTTCTGCATAATCTTTTCTGCATCTTCAGGAACAGTTTACATTTACTGTTTGCAAACATCTTATTTATATAACAGTTTAATTGGCTTGGCAGAAAGGAAGAGTTGCCCGAAGGGAGTCTTCAGGACAGTCTAAAATTCCCATCTGGAGAGCTCCTATAACAATTACTTATTTATGAACCTCATAAGAGTTCAGACAAACATCTGTATTCAAGTCTATCCGTTGTCTCATACCAGTCCTTTATCTACACAGAGGAGTAGCCAGTGAGTTACTGTCTCCCTGCCCACTACTCCAGGAGTAAAGTTCCCTGGGTGTGTACTCAGGCACAACCCTGGTAGACCAGTAGAACTGGTACCACAGTTAGAACAAAAGAATAATCCTTATTTTCTTACTTAAACCCATGACTCACTTATAGCTTCTGCCTCATAGGTCTTAAAACAGCAACTGCTTGAGTGCAGGTGCTGCTCCTGACAGGTGGCTGCACAAGGAGGCTGATGAGGGCACTTAAGGCCTATTGGTGCATGCAGGAGACTGGCAGCAGACCATGCAGTCAGATGGAAATGAATGATGCACATTTGTCATTCTGCAGAGCAAGTAAAATTCACCTGACATAATGCAAGAAAACTATGGCAGAAAATTACTGAGACAGTCATCTCAACTCTCTCAGTAACCACAGGAGATACACAATCACTTCTAGGAAAACACTAGTTTTATGGTAAACATATGAAAGTCAGATGAATAGTGCCATAAAAGTATCTGATTGTCTCCACTGATTTTGTAGTGTCTAGATGGCTGAAACATCTGTAGTTGTATAGGCATCACACACCTACACCTAGATGAGATGATTCACAGCATCTCATCAGCATCTGTATTTACATTCTTGACAAACATGTGAAGGTCATGTGAAAGTATGACAGCGAACAAAAGTACATCTATAAGGATACAGTGAACAGCATTAGCTTGCAAGTCAAGGAGAAAATCTGTGTTATTACATAATACAAAATTAAAAGTTAAAAATGGAAAGCTGCTCAGCAGGTCTTTGGTGCCTTCATCAAAACAACTTCAATGAAGAAATATTAACTCATGTCCCATTTTCTGCTGAAGTAAATCTGTAATCATCATGTAATAATTTCAGACTGACCTATCAGTGATACTTAGGAGGTAGTAAATATTTAACTGCCCCTTTCTAATCTAAATCTGACATGACATCATGTTCAACATGACCATTTTGAGAGACTATCGATATATAGTCATACACTGTAAACCCATTACCATCAATAGCTCTTGATGTGATACAGTAGTAGGTGACAATAAATGGTATTACATTTAAAAGTATGAGATACTAGAGTACATCCTATTCCTTTCTATGTGTGTATATAGATGCATATACACACATATTTTAAAAAGTGTTCAGGGTTTATTCTGCAACAAATCATGGAAGAAATTGACAAAATAAAACAGCTGGAAGATATGTGTTAGATGATAACCAGAATAACAAGCATGGTATCTTGTTTTCTGTCCATTGAAGCAGTATCAATGTTGTACATACAAAAAGTCAGTGAAGAATATGGACTTATATGCTGAAAATAAAATGTGTATGTACCTGATTAACAGTCTTAGGGATGCAAACAAGTCTTCTTATTAATTTATAGAGATAATTTTCTAATTCAACTATTGAGTTCCTATGAATTCAACTAAAGAGACAGATCTAAAAAAAGGGAAGAAGACTAATACTGATCTCCACAGTGCTGCACAAAATTCTGTATTATTTTTATATGTAAAGGCTACAATGTAAAAGGTTTAATTTATTTGTAACTGAAACTTATGTATGTTATTCACAGAAAATTATTTTTTGTTGACACAAAGAAACTAAAATCTTTTGAAATGCTATATTAGTAAAGACAGTGGGAGAGTTAATTTGTCAAGGAAAGAAAAAAAAATAGAAGAGATCTTCATAAATAGCTTGTATATGAAATGAATCAACTCTCTATTGTCAACAGTTATTAACCTGTGCTGTCAGCGTGGATATCCAAAAACCTAAGCAATTTAGAAATACTGGGGTTTTATCAGTATCTGTAGTCATGTGCTGTTACATTTTGATTCAAATTTGTCAGAGTTTAAAAACGGCATTATAACGACATTTTCATCTCATATTTGATTTATCTGCAAACATAGAAAACCTACATTTGGTAAGCTGTTTATGCAAAATTGAGTAACAGATCTTGCTGAGATACATTTGACACTCTTTTTCAGCTCTTTTGCTGTGTTTTACAACTCCATTCAGCTATAAC
The DNA here is from genome assembly GCA_033439905.1 of Ceryle rudis. Taxonomy (NCBI): domain Eukaryota; kingdom Metazoa; phylum Chordata; class Aves; order Coraciiformes; family Cerylidae; genus Ceryle; species Ceryle rudis. The sequence continues at coordinate 27,821 of JAAGNO010002735.1, read as the reverse complement.
CCTTTGTATAAGAAGCTTTACGAACAAATACATTGTACACTTGAATGCACACCTAAGAGCATCATGTTAAAAGCTGATGAGTTTTTTAAAATGTCTGTCATAATATTCCTTTTTGATGCCCTTTTAATAATGCAACAATGCTGATTTAGGTTTGAAATAATGTAGTATTTATTATTTATGCATAATATATATTAATGATACTTTAATAACACACTGTTTATAACATGCTATAAGCGATATGAAATGGAAATATTCACTTTTGGAGAATGGTTATTCCACTTCATCTAAAGACTTAGTCTTCAAAGACTGAAAATGTTAGTTTCTAAAATGCTGAAAGATCTTTTCTACATAGGTGACTGAATTCCAGAAAAAAAAAAAAAAATCTAAATTGATAGGATAAGACTTTCCCAAATGCACTGTCCTTTAGAGTCATGATCTGAATGTTAAAATATGTGGCTAGTGTCATTTTAGACACAAACATATGCTGCCCATACACCAGGTGCTGCATGAGAATGATGTGGCTCTCCTCAGAGTTCTTTGCCTGCTCTGTCAGGACAGTGGAGCTATCTCAGATGCTTGATGTTTCAAATTGTAGTAGACATCTGAGTTCAAGTACTTATATTACTCCCATAAAACCCTAACTTAGGAGTGGTTCATCTTGAACGGAAATACAATTAAATAATTTCCTTCCTTTTGTCACTACATCAGTCCATCATGTAGCCCAAACTCTAGCTCATAGCTTGCACATTCTGCAGGAAAAAAAAAAGTGGGTTTCTATTGCTCAAGCCTGAGGGGGTTTATTGAACAAAATTCTTATTTCTTGGGAAAAATGGTTTTAGTAGTAGCACATTATAAACAGTAATTTTTAAAAATTATTTTAAAAAAGAAAACACCTGTAATTCCATTTTATTAAGCTGTACTGTTTGTATGTGTGCTGTGTGTTTTGATAATAGTTTAAACTCTTGGGTGTATTCAGATGGCTTTCAGAAGACATATAGTATACGAAGGCAGCTACTAGGGTGTAATGTTTGGATTAGCATATTTTAATTATATAGCTCAGAATTAGCTACCAAAGAGAGTTGGGTTTTGTTTGGTGGTTTGTTTTTTTTTTTTAAATATGGTCCAAATTCTGTAGTTAGGAAAAAATGAAGACCTTCTATTCAGTATATGGAAATAAAACTTTTTATTTGCTTTTTAACTGGACGGATGCTCCAAACTTAAAATACTTTCACTTACTTACACTCTTGAAGACATTCTGACATAAGTGTATTAAAAAAGGTCAGTTTACTATAAAAACAGTCCCAAGAAACAATAAGTTTTGATCCATACAGAACCAGCACTTCCTCCTGGGTAATTATATGGGGCAGCAAGGCATGTGTTATAACAGGGTGATGTTAGAATGTCCATAAGAGAATTAATATAATATCCTTTAATTGATGCATCAAATCATATTGTTTCCAGATGTTTTAAATAAGGACACAGATAGCACTAAGGCCTCAATTTTGTAGTGACTTAAGACCAGAAAAAAATACTTTTCTTCTTTTGTCTTTTCTTACTTTCTGCTTTATTTTTTCTTTTTATACTTCTTTTTTTTTTTCTTTTCTTCTTTTTGTCTCCCCCATCCACCTCTGTTTTTTCTTTCTTTCTTTTTTTTTTTTTTCTTCTGCCCTAAGCTTCCATGAGTAACTTTGCAGGTATGTAAAACCTGTTGACTTTGACAGCATTATTAATGAAGCATAAACTTATTCATACTTTTACACAGTTATTGGCAGTAACTATATAAGAGCTGTCCAGTTGATCCTATTATGTTTTAGCAACAATTTTGGAACATTATTGACCATGAATGGACAAAAAGGGAGAACCAGAGGGCACAAAGCAAACTTACTAGAAGCTCAGGTGTCCGCCCACCTTACCTGAAGACTAAAACTCGACAGAGGATATCACAAGACATCTCAGGCACCGATCTACTTCTTGAAAACTGTTTCAGATGTAATTTTGCTGCAATCCAATGTTCTCTTTTTAGGTTCACCAGTTGTGCTGCAGCATGATTTAGGGCCTAACTTTGCAGTTACAGATGTTAATTCATATATGTAGGTTAGTGCTGGTAGGATGGAGACAGAAAGTCCCTCAGGGCAGGGACCTTGTTTTTTGCAGCAGCACTTTAAGTTTTTAGTATATTCCAAATTATCCTATGAAGAATATTGCAAGCCACAGTCTCAAAAACAGATATAAGGACATCTTGATGAAAACAGAATAAGGGATGTACACTGTAATTAACACATGTAATTAAAGTCTAATCAAACACATGAGAACTAAATGCGACAGGAGGGACTGCTCCTCAGTTCAGCTGCTCACAACCACAGCTTAATTCCTCTGCAGGCAGAAATTCACATGTAAAACAACTTTTTGGTAAGCAACGGCTCATCCAAGCAGCAGCGAGCTCTGTCGCCACGCACAGGCCTTCAGCTCCGAGAGCCGGCACGCACCGGCTCAGGCCATGTAGCACTCAAGGCACCTTCTAGCCCCTCTCGCTGCGAGTGTGCAGGGAGAGCTGCTCCCCATCCTAGAGAGAATCGCAAAAGCCGTGCGGGGGCTGAATCC
>JAAGNO010002733.1:0-10725 GCA_033439905.1 Ceryle rudis | reverse complement strand
GAGTAAATCCTTTTCCCACGCTTGGATAGATGTACCCCATCTCCTGCCAGCAGGCTTGGTGTTGTGTATACCGAGCCGTGATCGAAGAACCCAAAGTTCTGTCAGTGACACCAGCCCTGGAGCCACCTATTAATCTTTGAGATTCTCCAGTTTCTTCCATTATTATTTCCTGGGCCTGGCAAGATAGAAGATTACTTGGGATCCTTAGTCCCGAATTAGTCTCCCCAGAGCCCTAAAATCATTCTTAATTCCCCTTGGATTTTTTGTCGCAATTTCCTCACTACCCATCTGAAAAATCAGTAATGGGTAGTAATCAGAGGTTTTTTGTATCTACCTTATTCCATAGTTCCTAACTTTTCAAAATATCTTAAAGTCTAGTTAAAATCTTACCTCACCATCATAGTTCCGCTACTTTATAAACTAGCTTTAGTGCCTTTCTAGTCTGCTGAGCCACTAATAGGTCAGAGGGCCAGACAATTAATCTAGGACTGAATATGCTGCTGCTTTTCATAACCACTGTCAGAAAGCTTTGAACATCTTTGCACTTTTATTTTCCATTCTAAAAGCACTATACCATTTTATAATGCCAGGTTATAATACTTCTAGTGCAAAACTGCTGGACATTTTTTGGTTGACAGTGAACTAATGTTGCTACCATATATGATGTAGATTGTAGAAGGCTGCTTTGAAGGATGCCAGCTTGCATCTATCAGATAGCCTACAGAATAGAGAGCATGCTGCAGCAAGGGCCAGTTAAATGTGAAGATTTGACTTTGCCTAAGTGTAGCTATTAAACCACCTAATCTGAATATGGGGGAGGATTATCAAATGGCTACTGTTTTGTGACCTGTAGTTCAGATGTAGGTCGTTCTGGTGTTAGCCATCTGATGAGGGAGAAGGAAAATAGGATCTACTGCTGCCTTAGACTGCTTTGTATAATGGCTCTACTGTTAACTGTGCTAAACTCTTATCTCAAAAGTTTGCTGTGCTACCAGCTGAATAATGCAGTGACTGTGGATTTACTGTGACACTAGTTCATACTCCTTCCATTTTCTTACTCTTCCTGGACCACTTTATCTCTTCATCCTTCAACTTTTATAAGCAGTCATTTCCTATCTTTGACTTAACCTTAAAACCACACATTTGTCTTTGCTTCAAAATCTTCCCTTTTATTTGTCAGTAACATTTAAAACAATATTGACAACTTTATCTGTCTCCATACATAGTCCTCTAGCACCTTTTGATTTTGATGTTTCGTTACACCACAAACATGCTCACTGAGGCAAATCACATTTTCCATCTTTGGGGTGCAGGAGACTCTGATGTCTTCTTCAGAGTGTCTAATCTCATCTGTTTGTTTCTGTATGTACTGTTGCTAGATGTCTTGTCTCATGGTGCTTGAGGAAAAGGGGTATATGCTTCATCCTACCACCTTATTCAGGAAACGTCAGTTTCTGTCAATCTTGCCATGTCAAGAATTCTGCTACCTTGTTATCAGACTTTCACATATGGATCAGTAGCCATTTGGAAGGACTTAATTGTTGTGTTTTGGAAATGGATTCCAGACTCATTCTGGCTACAAGATAAGCCACTTCTAGCCTTAATTTATGCCCAGCTTTTATGTCATACAGTGTTTTTCCTTATGTTTTTCTCCTATTTTCCACTCCCATATTTATTCCTATTCAGATGATACCACAGATGAAAACTGAGTGTTAATGGATAATGAGTTGTAATGATTTAAAAGTTGCTGTAGTGGATTTGAATTTTAAATAAGTAGTTCACAGACAAGGGGGAAAAAATGTAGCTACAAATGTACAGGCTATTGCAGACTGTTAATACCAGATATTATCTAAACTTTACTATCTGCACTGTAGTGCTGTCCCAGTTGCAGTGCAGAGGATATAATATGCTCTCTGTTCTTGTGATCTGTTGGGGTATCTTCCTTTACTCCTCTTCCAGTTTGAATAGGTTCTACTGAGTCATACTAAGTCGTATTTCAAACCAAGTGTAGCCCAGACCATATTGAATGGGGGTTATAATAATCTGTGCCTGCGTCATCAGATGAGAACAGCTCTACTAGATTAGAGCAAGTCTGTGTAGTCTAGGATCTATTGTCTGCAGCCAGTGGTGAACTACTAGGGAAAAATTAATACATAATATTTCTGAAATATCTTCCCACCTTCAATGACACTTGCATGATCTTTGTGAGGAAAACAGGTTTCTTGATTTTTATTGCTGATTTATTAGATTATTCTACTGTAAGTTATTTCTTTTGTGTGAGTGTGTGGTTTTGAAGCCACGTGAAACTTCTGTATATCTCTGGTGTCCCTAGGTTATATTGTATTATGTGACTCTTCTCTTTGTCCTAAAAGAAGTGGAAGCACCATATGAAATTGTTACTTTAAAAATACAAGGTATGGCAAAGGTGTTCCCTATTCATGTGGCTTTGGGGTTTTTCCAGTATTTTATTTTTCATCTGAAGACCTGACCTATCTTCCCTTGGCCATCTCTTCCATCCCCCAAGCTGAAGAGTTTTTACATCTTCATTGTAGAGAAGCCGCTTATTAGATTTGATCATTCTTGTTTCTTTTCTTAGTTGTGCTCTTGTCTTGAGGTGAGGAAACTTGAACTACATGTATTCAAGATCACATCAGTGTGAATTTGTGGTGACAAACCTGGGAACAATTCAGTAGTTTTTTTAAGAAGTCAAAGCATTTGATGTGCCCTTTAAAGAGGTTGTCCTTTCACAGAATTGTGTATTTGAACCTCAAGATAAAACCTGAGTGTTAGGTTAACTCAGAGCCCATTACTGTCTATTTAACGTGGAAAATTTGCTTTCTCTACTATTTAGCTTAATACATGCTTGCTTTTGGTAATAGTCTTCAATTTTACCATCTCGATACCTCAATATTTTGAAGTTCCCTGATGTTCTCTTGATTTTTCTCTGCTGCTAATGCTAGACTGTACTGGGCAGTGGATTGTCCCTTTATTAGGCCATCTCTTTGGGTGGAAGAGTAAAGGCAATCCTGTGAGAGACTCTTGTTTGTGACTTTCTGCTGTGAAAATGAACTATTTACTTCTGTCTCTTAACCAGTTAGTTACCTATGCAAGGGCTTCACCTCTGTTGTTTGGGAAGTTTTTAAAGCTTTTGGAGGTGGATGTCAATAGATGTCTTTTTGAAATTTTTATTTACTCTGTGTCCCATGTATACATGCACCCTGGCATCTTCAAATAACTCCGCTGTATTTGAAGTGTGACTTCCTGTCACAGAAGTTCCATTAGGTCTTCAGTAATGGATTATAATTCTTTATGCACCAAGTACTGTTCTTTGGATTTTTCTTTGCCTGGTTATGAACATTTTACTTGCTGGTTTATGAAGTGGCCTCAAGTTGTGTCAGGGGAGGTTTAGATTGGATATTAAGAAAAATTTCTTCATCAAAAGGGTTATCAAGCACTGGATCTGGCTGCCCAGGGAAGTCGCTGAGTCCCTATCCTTGAAGGTACTTAAAAGATGTGTAGATGTGGTGCTTAGGGACATAGGTTTACAGCTGGACTTGGCAGTGTCAGGTTTACAGCTGCACTTGATGATCTCCAGGAGTCTTCCCAACCAAACTTTTCCTATGTATGCTTTTGCTAGCAGTATTCTAAGCAGGTGTCTTGTACTGGCCTGTATATTCCTACCAGACAAGATAGGCATACACAGTTGCTGATTGTTTTTTGTTGACTGGTGTTAAGTTTTGCCCCTTTTCTGTCCTCTGGTGTTGAGATAGTTAGCTTGATGATTTTCTTTTTTTCATGGTATGTACCAGTTCAGGTTCATCATCCTCAAATTCCTCTCCATTTTTCTGCTTGTTACTACTTTTTATTCCTGTCAATAAGAGGGTGTTGTTAGATGAAGCATGCTTTATTTACTCTTTAGATGAATTGATCATAGTATAAATGGTTCAGGTAGGCTTGCTGAGGAGTGGGAGAGGCTTCTCATTCCCTGGCATCAAATGAACTTGCTTGTCAGAGGGAAGGTCCTAGTAACCATAGGATGTAGCAGACAGTCACGGCAACAAGCTGGGAGCTTGCAGATTAGACTGGAAGGTGAGTTAAATGGGGAGGGGAAAAAAAGGCAGGGGGAGAAAGAAGGGTTAACTGCTTAGGCTGAGGAGTTGAAAATGAAGACTTCTGTAAGCTGTACAGAACTCACAGGTAGTATTGAGTTGACTAGAAAGAAGCTTCAAAGTGGTATAGTACAGTGGCTGTTGGGGAAATATGATTTCATGTTCCACTCTGTTGTACATGACTTCTGAGGCTGGAAATGTTCTGGTAATATTTAGATTTTTACCATAAGGAAGAGGTTCAGGGAGGTTTTGTTTCAAAGCTCTCCCGATCTTGTCACACCTTTTTAGGTTGAAGCCTAAATCTAAGGAATTGTTCAGGAAATGTCTTATAGTTGTCCTGTGTTCTATCAGGAAACAAGATCCTTTGGTCAAAGTAATTTAAACGGCGCAACTCTTAGTAAGTTCTTTACTTGCTTCCAGGTGTATGTTCATGCCCTTTGTGTAATCAGTATGAAATGAAATGTCATGTGAGCCTACATCATATTCTGTGCTGATGCCATCAGTCAGAACTTCAGGTATACTTGTACACTTCTTGTGATTATTGGTAAAATGCTTTTAACAAGGTAAAACTTAGTCCTAAAGAAACTGTTTAATACCCCTCCCCAGGCTGGTCTATCTCATTCAGCATTACTTGTCTTTCTTTTTTTTTTTTTTTTTTTTTTTTTTTTTTGTCAGTTCAATATCTGGTTGGCAGGCACTGTGTGAATTTCCCTCAGGCTTGACAACATTTTGTCTTGAGGTGCCAATTCATATATCTGTCCTAACTCTTAACTGATGTGTATGCTGTAGGCACTTGATACCAGTCTGCCACAGCAGTCTTAAAAACATGCACTCCTCTTCCATGTCATCAGATCCTCTTAGCTGTTCAGTGGGGAGCTGAGAAATGTGATGTGGCTTATGATTTTGGCCTTTCCTTTCCCTTTTTCCTTAAGTGTCATACCATAGTTTATTTTAATCCCTTGCTGCTTTATGAACAGCAACAACAACTCCCCTCCAAACTGCTGCTGGCCTTCTCTGTTGGAATTTCAAATGTTATACCTCCTCAAATTGGATTTCTTCATCAAGACCATCAAACCGGTTAGGATATATTGCAAAGTAGTTTTGTTTCCTGTCTGCACCATTGTTTAAGTCTACTAACTCCTGAACAAATGTGTTCTGCCCTAAGGAAATGGGATTTAAGAAGAAATGTTTCTTTTATAACCTGTGGCATCAAGAGTTCTTATCTTGAAATGTTGACAGTGTCCACAGTGCTCTGAGCTTAGTGCTGATGTGAAAAACTACACCTCATTGCTGACCCTAGATCAGCTTTTGTGCATGGTCCTCAGAAACAATGGTAGATTACTTGAGTCCTGAATACTTCTGTGTTTAGTATCTCATTACTTCACTTGCACAGAGTAGGGTGCAAAGGCTTCTTGACAAAACATGAGAGTCTCACTGGAGAGTTCACTTTCGAGATAAACTGTTTAGTAAGTCCTATAAATATCAGGTATTTTTAAGAAGCATTTGTCTATAAATCGGTCATGTATGAATTACTGTTATAATTTCTGGTAAGTGCTCTTTGTCCCAGAAACCTTCAGGTAGTGAACTGAAAATGCAAGGGATCCAGGATTTCTTACTTAACTAGTTGATGCTTCCTGCACACTGCAGATGAAAAAGCTGTGAGAGAAACCCTCTGTAGTGTGTTCTGAGGAACAGTCCTGTGCTTTAGTGTGATTTCAGTTACTGAAATCTGTGAGTTTAATTGCTGAATATGCCTCTTCATTGGCAACCTGTCCAGTGGTTCAGGAAGGGGTTTTGCTGGCCCAAGCCCAACTTTGTAACACCTTTATTTCAAGTTGTTGCATATAGTAGGATTTTGAGGGCTGGTACTTGATGTGACTTGAAGTAATTTCTGGGTTTTTTTATATTGTCTGAGGAGATCTTGGCATCCCTTCAGAATCTCACTCCTGAGGTATCACTTTGAGAAAACTGATATTAACAGCATCTTAAAGGCAGTAGAATGACTGCTTGTTTTCTCAAGGTCTTTTTATTAGCTTCATATGTGGCATACAGAACAACTATGGACTGGATACTCAACAGCTTCATCAGTTGTACATCTCTAGTGCTACTCTTGATGCTTTCTCTTCCTTCATTCTCAACCTTGCGGATTAGTAATTAATGCTGGCTTACTCTTTGTGTGGGATATCCTAGAATGGCTTGAGTTAGAAGGGACCTTAAGGATCATCTAGTTCCAACCCCCCTGCCATGGGCAGGGATACCTCCCACTAGACCAGGTTGCTCAAAAGCCTCATCCAGTCTGGTCATAAACACTTCCAGGAATGAGGCATCCACAGCTTTTCCGGACAACTCCTTCCAGTGTCTCGTCACGCTCATGGGAAAGAACTTCTTCCTAATGTCTAATCTAAATCTACCCTGCTCTAGTTTAAAACAGTTGCCTGTTGTCCTATCACCCCATGTCATTACAAAATGCCCCTCTCCAGCTTTCCCATAGGCCCCCTTCAGGTACTGGAAGGCTGCTATAAAGTCTCCCTAGAGTCTTCTCTTCCCCAGATGAGTGACCTTGACCTATGAGACTGGTTAAGAAGTTTAGTACCAGATAAGTAACTTCATCTGAAGTTTACCAGAATACTGGACTGAGATTTATCTGGTTCCTACAGGAGTTTCCCTCTTTCCGGAAATGCAGACTCTAATCACACCTTTCTTTTAATAAATCAACTTCCTGTATCCTTAACCTCACAGTTCAGTTGGCTTCCCTAAGTAGTTGCTGTTGTCTTTCTAAATTGTTTCATTAAGAGGGAAAAGTACCCTGCTTACAGATAAGCTCAAGTTTTCCTGTTTTGCCTTGCTTGAGACTTGTGGGAAGCAGTAGGATATGGCTGTCTTGGGTCAAAGAAACTCACTAGATTGTGAATGGAATAGTGAAATCTGGTAAAAATTCTTCCTTTTCTATTTATCTTAACATTCATGGCCCTTCTGAGATGGGAATGGGGAGGAGGGAGAGGTGGCAGAACCCAACAAAAAAAAAAAGTTTGTTTGTTTTTAGATGCTTAAACTTAGTCCAGAGTTTCTGCTGATGTTTTAAGGTGTAAAGCAGGGATGCAACTTTTGCGTTTTTTGGGTTTTTTTCTTTTTCTTTTTTCATGGTATAAAATCAAGAAGTATCTGTCTAGGATTAATGAATATTTGCTCCTGCTAAGGAAGGGCCAGTGCTGGTACTTGGAAAGAACAGAGTACGATAGCCTACTGTTTAAACCCATGTGCTTTGTGTAAGAGCTCTTGCCTTCATCTCCACATGATGGAAGTATTCAGAATCTTGCCGCTAGGTAGTTTAAATACATATCTGTTTTTCCTTTGTGGTGTTCCACAGCTCCCCAAGTCAGGTTGGACAGTTAATAATGTTTTATTGAATGTAATCAGAAATTAATCACAATTGTTATAAAACTTACTATCTCCCAATAAATTCTCAGAACTGGTAAGAAGTATCATTTAAGTACTGTATGAATTCTGTTCCACAGCAGATGTGCATCTGAGTCCCGCATTTTGAATCTTACCATTTTGTGTTTCATCTGCTGCCACTTAATGACTAGGAGGAAGTTTATCAGAAGTTTGTACAGATATGTGCCAATTAGTTAAAAAAAGCCAAACAAAAAAAACCACCCAAACACACCAGCTTATCTTTGCATTGTGTCAAATGCTAAAAGCAAAACAAAGAGACTTTTTCCTGTTCTTTGCTTGATTTGAACCAACCAAACAACAGCTTATGAATATCTAGTAAGTTAAAGGTAAAATACATGGTGTAGGTGTCAAAATATGCAGAAAAGTAAACTTATGACACCTTTTAAACTGGCAGTTAATTTATGTTGCATTAACCTATTTGTGAAATTGTGTTATGTCTAGTGTTTAAAATGTTTTTAATAAACTTACATTAAAAATTTCCATTTCAAACTTTAGAAAAATAATAAACAAGTAGTTTCTGAATAAGGGATTTGTATCTACTGGGAGATAAGAATGACTTTTCTCTTTTCATCATTTCAAAACAGTTTGCAGTTTGTGGGGAATAGATAAATTGTTTGAGTAACACAAAAATTATAATTGAAAAGAAACTTCCTGAAAATTCCCATGGAACTCTGAGTCTCGTAGAAAATCCAACTTGTTAAACAGGGATCAGTTTCTTGGAGTGCTCCTGAAGGCTTGCAACTTCATTGGCTTGCCATAGACCCCTGGTGTAGTATAAAATCCTAAGCTTCAGTTTCACCAAAGCCCTAGGACTATTTTGAAAAAAATTTTTTTTGACTCCATGAACTGGTGTTTTCTGATAAGTGGTGGGGTTTGTTTTTTTTTTTCTTTAACAGCTTTCACCTAGCTCTTCCTTCTTAGCAGAAAGCTTCATGTTCTTTGGTTCTGATAATCCAGGAAGTGTGCCAGACCAATTTATTCTATATTTTTTTCCCGGATGCTAGTTAGCTGTGTGATATTGCATAGTAGTAAAGTAGTGCTCCAACTTACTGTTATGGCTTTGCTTGAACTTGGCTTTTTCCATGATGATTTAGTGAACATCTCATTAGGCCTTCATGTAGAAGAGAAGTCTTTTGCCTGGCAATCCTAAACTTTGTAGGTAAAATAGCCAAACTTTTCAGTCCTTGTGTACATCTTTAAAATCATGCTTAAGAAATAAGAACACGCTTCAGGTATATGATCTTCTGGAAGTGACGGTTCTATGTTTTAGTCTTGGCCATTATTCTCCTTATGCTGTAAAATGATTAAATTGATATCAGATAGGGCAGTCGCAAGCATTTTTCTAAGCTACTGCTACATCTTCTTTTACAGTGATTTATTCCCTCTGATATTTCTTCTCTAAGGACACAAAGTATAAACTGGCCCAAATTGTTGTCAGCACTGAGTAACTGTTCTGAGTAACATTTGGTATCAAGGTAACTTTTTGATGTAATGCCTTGAAAAAAAGAAGGGCAGTAGAATAAGCTTCACTGTCTGAAAAACACAAGACAGTTCCATATCTGAATGCCCATGTGTGACAGCTGGGATTACACCACTCTTCAAAGAAAGAATTGTTTTTAGAGAGAACAGAAATTAAGTTCTAATAGCTGTCACTTAAGATAATTTTTTCTTCCTCCTATCCACAGAGAAGCACGGTCATTTCTGAAGTGTTTTATTATGCCTTTTAAATTATAAATAACACAAATGTTTCAAAATATCTTGCTACTACATTAGGAATTAAATCTAATTTTGACACTATGGAAGCTACAGTAAAAGGTGTCATGTGGGATCTTATGAGTCCGAAAGGACACATTCTTACTGGCATAGAAGATTTCTTGGGAGTGTGAAGATACTTCCTTTTTTACTGAACCTTATTTTTCTTACTGTGATTTATAAGTACCTGAAAAATAGACCAGAACTCAGAATTTATGCTAATCTCTTTACTTCACAAATTCTTTTTTTTTTTTTTTTTTTTTTTTCTTCTTCCTCCTCTGTCTCCTGGCTGCCACCCTTTTCTTTAAATTTGTTGAACTGTTATGGGGGAGGCAGGACATTTCCTCTTTTTGTTTTGCCTCTGAAGTATGACCAATGTCAGTCTCCCTGGCACTGGAATATTACTCCCTGTGTTCTGCTTAATGCTTATAACTGCTTAATGTTACAGTTAGGTCTTTTGATGCGTGTATGTGTATATATATATAGAGAGAGTGTCTTTCTGGAAACTATTTTATCACTGTCTGCATCCCCTCAATACAGCACAGTGTAGAGAGTTGAAAGAAAGGATTTTTATCTTAAGTTAAAAGTAGCCAGTTGGGACTGAAGCTATTCTGTGATCTCTTCAAGTTTTTGCTCTCTTCTCAGTCACCGCAGCAGTGTCCTCAACTACACTAATTCTTAGAGTTGAGATTTGTGGAGAAGGACAAATATATTTTTCAGCTATGGTTCAGAATTTGTATTGGAGTCTAAATAGAGGATTTCCTCCCTTTCACATTGGAATCTCTGGTATGTTGGTTCCTGTTTGCTCAGTGATCTGAATTAATATAGTAAAGAAAATGAGTGTAAGTTAAATGTTTAGAACTTTCTATTGTAAGAATACTTTTTAATTTTTGGTGCTATAAGCAAAAGGTGGATTCAAGCTAGACAAGTTAATAGCAGAACCCCCCTTCCTACCCTATCCTTATGCAAAATTTGTCCTAAATTACGTCCCAAGAATACTTCTGCAAGAAAAAATGGGCTTTTTTTATTCACCTGAGAATCTGGCCAGCATTTTATCAAATAATGAGTTTTAATGAATAAATATTCTGTAGTGACATGGCAAACAAGAAAAAGATTATATTTGAATAATAATTTATTAACTTTTGCTTGTGTTGTCATGTTCTGTATCTTGAGTATTCTGCCCAGCAAGCTAGTTTGTTTTTTCTTATGATTTGTATAAATGACAAGAAGGAGAATGTCTGAGTGTTTGCTTTTTGGGTTTAGGTTTTTTCTTTTTATCTTTAAACATCTTTATCTTAGATCTCTTTTCAAACCATGACAATTCTGTGATTTTGTGATTCTTCATTTTCTGTTACTTTTATGTTCCAGCTTCCAATGAAATACCAGTTGTGGAGTTCACATTCTGTAT
>JAAGNO010002727.1:11423-22014 GCA_033439905.1 Ceryle rudis | reverse complement strand
TTCAGAAACAGAAGAAACTCAAGGCTGCTGGTGATCTCTCTAGGTAAGACAAATTTCCAATGGGCCAGTGAGATCTAAAGAAGGAAGGGGAGGAGGAGACCCAGATTGTTTTTCCAGGCTGTGGGTCTGACTTGGTCTTGCAGCAGGAGAACTTTCTTTCTGGCTCTTCTGGTTTTCAGATTGACCCCAATGGAGTGGGGAAGTGACCCCTTGCACGACTGCGTCCTGTGGCGATCCAGAGGTGGTTTGTCACCTCGGTGATTGCTGGTGATAGCGCCCTGCCAGTCCCACCAGTTTATGCAGTGAGGGGGTTGAAATGGCTCCATCCCAGAGCTCCTGGACTCATGGTTGTGGTGTGGATGGGAAATCATGCAGGATGGGAGAGATGGGCAGCAGAGCTGGGGACACAACTGGTTTGGTGGGGAGCAGGGAGGAAGATGATCTGTGGGGGAGGTTTCGCCTGGGATGTTTAATTCGTATTTCTACTGCATCACCTTTGAGATAAGGAAATATTGGAAATAACTAGGGAGCAGCAACCCTTTCTCCTCCAGGAGAGGGACACCTGGAATCAGGCTGCAAGGGAGAGGGGACAAAGTACATCCATGTGGCCGCTCTGCAGGAGATACTGTGACAGCATTAGTGCTGAGGACTCCCAACATTGCTTGGAGATCTTGCATAGATTTGTTGTGTTTCATTTTCAGTACTGCTCTTCGGGGGGAAAGATTATCCATGAACTTACAGGCAGCCTTGGGAACTCATTTCCCTGGATATGGCTGAAGCTGGGACTTAAGCAGCCTTGAAGGAGGTGGGAGGACATGCAGATCTTCATTTGTGGTCTTTCTAATACTGTCTTGCTTGATGCTACTCCAGGGTCATTTTGTTTCCTGGGGTTGAGTGTGGGAAGTTGGCTTCAGGGGGTTTGTGTGTTCCCTTTTCTGTCTGCTCAAAGTGTCTGACCCCAGTTGCTGCTGGAGGTGGGTCCTGCTGTCAGGATACCTGTGGGCACCTCCATGAATGGTTCTCTGCCCTCTCCTATATTACCTCCTCTAGATTGGTTTACTGTGGTGTTTGGGGCAGTAAAACAGCAGCAGGATGGTTCGTGGGGGCTGAGAGAACAGAGAATAGGGAAGGGCTTCTCCAGGGATGGCTCCAGCACCAGCCCTGGAAGCTGAGTCTGGCCAGCGACCATCACCGGGTCCCCCAAAATTGTCTGGTTTCTTGTGATCTTAAGTGGATCAAGCTGGCTGTTCCTGTTCACATCATCTCGAGCACGGATGGAGGACGCTGAAGGGTGTTCTGTGCGGGCAGGACCCACCTGGGAGAGGTCCCGCTGTGAAGCGGTCTGTGGTGGGAGGCTTGGGAGTTAACAGAAGGCAAGAGGATGAAAGCAGAGTAGGGAGAGCTCCATAGAGCCAGTGACCTCCTAATGAAGGAGCAGCTTTGATGACCTGGCCCAGGTGCTTCCTTCCTGGAAACAACACAGCCCCTATTGTCTTCTGCGGGTGGCTGCCGGGCTGGGATCGCTCTTATGCAGAGCAACAAGAGCAGCTTCAAGTGACTCTGTCCTTTCTGCTTTTTCCCTACTCCTCCATCTCTTGAGACGTAGCAAAGACGTTCGTGTAGAAGATGTGTGCAAGAGCAGTGAGGGAAACGAGCTGGATTTTAAGTGGCATTTATCTAGTTCACGGGAGGCAGAGTGATACAGGCACTTGCAGCAGTTGGACTTTCTTCTTCATGGCTTTATGACCCAGGCTCCGTACCCGTGGCCTCCAGCTTTGGCTGCAGGCACTCGGTGACAGAAAGATCGTGCTCTGCTGTAAAATGTTGATGCAGAAATCAAACCCACCTCAAATGGCATTTAACAGTGAAGATGTCGGAGCCGGTGGTGAAATGACATGGCCACTGGCTGAGAGGGAGCCCCTCGGGCCCCGCTGACATTCCCACCCTCCTCCTCTCGTGGTGGCCTTGGACCTGCCTTTCCTCTGCGTCCCACCGTGACGTAAATGTCCAACACGACACAGCCCTCCAGCAACAGCCCCTGGTACAGCAGCACCGAGGGCCAGAGGGTAGCACTGGGGTTTGCTATGGGCAGTTGCTCCAGTTGATTTTTCTTTATTTTTTCCCCCCTTTGCCTTTTGTTTACTTTTCTTTTTTTCTTGAGATGATGGTGGCGGGAGCTCTGCAGTCCCCAAAGGCAGCTGAGGAAGTGGCTGCAATGAAACGAGCTGCCTGTGGTGGCACAGCCTTGTACCTGCCACCTGCACCCTGTCCTGCTGGAGATGGGGCTGGTTTTAATTCTTTCAAGCCCTGCTGTGGGTCAGCGAGGACCACCAGTGGGCTGTGGGTTATGGATTGGGTAGCACTGGGCACTAGCCACCCCTTTTGCTGTTCTGTAAAGGAATCTCTAGAAGCAACAGCATCCCAGTGGCTGGCACATCCCTGTTCCCACTGAGAATCCCATCGCTTCTGGGTGGCACTGGGGTGTCCTGGCCTCACCTGGTGGAAATTGATGCTGTGAAAACCTCGGTGACAGCTCAGCCAGGAGCACGAGGACGGGAATCCAATAGGGCAACAAAACTGCTCCAAAAATGAAAGCACACTTCCTTCTTTTTGTTTTGGTTTGGTTTTTTTCCTTTTCCCCGGCAGAAATCCTGCGTTCGTCGGTTGTTGACATGACATATGTGGGTTGGAGAAAGGCAGCGGCAGCTTCTGGCAGGGGAGGAAGGGACTGGGGACTGGGGTGGGCTCTGCAAACTGGGATGCTGATTACCAGGGGCAGCAAATCGCTTGCAGCTGCCTCTGCTCAACACGCTTTTTGTGGCTCTTGCAGCCACATTTTGGGCGCAGCTATTTTTAATTTCCCCAGGAGCGTGCACAAAGCAAAGGGGGGTGGGCGATGCCACTGACGTCCCTCCTTCCTGCTCCTCTGCTCCCACCCGTTTCCCGGCCAGCTCCACGCTTCCCAGCTTCCTCTGGGGAACTGGGAGGGGGCTGAACCCCCTCTATTTTATTTATTTTTTTGGGTCGGCTTTGAGAGCCAGCCTTGGCTTCCCCCCCACCCTGCACCAGTGTGTGCGGGGAGCTGGGAAAAGGCATAAATAAATAAATACGCAATTAGGCGGCCGTCCAGCCGTGGAAGCTGGGGTGGGGAGGAGGGGGCGAGTGTGTGTGGGGAGGGTTGTGCTGCAAAAAGAGGCTCCAGCCAAATTTTGGAATGCCTGAGAAAGCGGCTGGAGCCGCGGGCGAGTGTGGGGTTGTGGGCTTCCCACTGCTGCTCTCCTCCCAGCGGAGAAGGGGAGAAAGGAGGGCAGCAGCTCCCAGCTGTACTCTCGGGAGGGTTTCCACCCCCTTTCAGCATCTCGAAGAGCCCAGGACAAGGCATGTTTGTGCTGGAGGTGCGATGAGAGCCGGAGGGGGGGTCTCAGCCAGCCCTTGACATGCTCTTTGCTCAAGAGCAGACTTCTCCGACGGTATTTTTGGGGCCAAAAGGCGAGGTGCACGCTCTGTTCAAGCAGCAACACGGTTTGGGGTTAATAAATGACTTATTTGCAGCCCTCGTTTCTCTGTTAGAGTAAAGCATTAGTGAATATTATATTTCTGGTTTATCCCAGCCATGCATTATTCATCAGGTTTGCAGCCTGTGAAAGGGACATTGTCAGGTTAAAGCTTGCGTGGAGAGGAGCCGAGGTCTTCAGTGAGGTTTTGTAAACGGCTTTTCTCAGGGTTACTGAATGCAGGGTTTTTGCTGAAGTCTTCCCATCTTTTGTCCTTGCTGTTCTGAGGCACTTTTGGTGAAAAATGAGAATTCCCTGGCAGTTTTTATTACTGGTTTTGCTCCTTGAGTTACCATGGGCTGCAAGATACGTAAGGTATAAAATAATGCCAGCGAAATCCTGCTTATCCCTCACGCTGGAGCAGGTAACAGCGTGTGGATGTGCTTTTGGTAATGCATAGTTTGTAAGATGTTTTTAATTTTGGGTTTGTGGGGTTTTTAAATAATTTTTATTTTGCCTCATCCCTTCAAAGCTGCAGAAGAAACTCAGACTGAAGTCTGACTGCAAGTAGGCAGCAGGATAAACCAGCCAGCCAGTCCCACTCCAGGTTAAAATTACCATAGGTAAATCACGTGCGCAGCAGCTTAACATCACCCTTCACCTCCTTCCTGCAGGATCCAGGACCTGGTCTGTCTGGATGTTATCACGGTGTGCACCCTGCCGCCCGCTGCGGGCACCTCTGCCACCTCCCCTGCTTCTAAGGGAGAGCAGGTCCCCGGGGCAGGTGGTGCTGCAGATGGGGCTTGGGCTGTTCCGGAGGCTGGGGAGAGCAGGGGAATGCTCCCACCTACCAACAAGGGTTGGTTTTGTTTCCCCCTGTGTTTTCCTGGAGCACACCCCCAGGCCGTGTCCTGTCTCTGCTGCTGTTGCACTCCTGGGGGGTCTTTGCTCTTGCATGCGCCGCAGGTGCTGTGGCTCCAGGTCCCAGAGCTGTGGCTCTCTACGATTTTATGGCCAAAGAAGACCCTGGGAACTCCCAGTGAGGGCTGCTCCCTTGCTGCTCCCTTGCTGCTCCCTTGCTGCTCCCTTGCTGCTCCCTTGCTGCTCCCTTGCTGCTCCCTTGCTGCTCCCCACAGTTGTCACAGCTCTTGGTCCCCATACAGTAAATTTTCAGTGTTTCCTTCACTGTGGGTGACAGGGTCCCTGGGGAGAGGAGAGCAGAGGGGATGGGAGCACAGGTTGGTTTTAGACGTGTTCTGGCAGCACCGTGAGCTTCCACAGGATTTCCAGCCGTTGCGATGTCACGGCTGGGGAGAAAGGGTGAGTTTTTGGAGCACACCCAACCTTGGCCCTTTCCTCCCTCGTTTCAGTGCTGCAGGCACGTCGATAAAGTCACAGCACATCACCAGGGTGCTAGGGAGCTACTGGGATATAATTAGGGTTTTGATTCACTTTTCTGGCTGCTTTCCCATTAGGGGAGGGACAGTGAGGATTATGGATGGAGCAGATGTGCGGAGGAAGGGGATGTTTGACTTGCAGGGGCAGTTAATTCCCTGCACAGGCCGATGCTGGGGGGTGAACTCTCTTGTCCTGAACATGGTGGATGGAGAGACCTCTTTGGGTTCATCCACCCTGGGGTTCACCAGCCCTAAATTGCTCCTCTCGCTGGGGTCGAGCAGCTGCTCCCAAAGGAGAGGTTGTGGGGAGTAGCTCCTGGCTGTGAACTTGCTTCTCTCCCTGAGCTCCTGTGCAAGTGCAGGAGCCAGCTGGGAGCAGAAGGTTTAGGGAGAAGACGCTGTTCCCCTGGGACATGGGGTTGGCGCCGGCAGCCTGGGGTGTTGTTCCCAGCCTTTGTCCTTGGCAATGGCAGGCACTCCCAAGTCCTTTCCCCATGGGTGCTACTCACCTTTGAACCCAGCAGCGCCTGCCCAGCCAGTACAGCTCTTTGCTGTCTGCATTGGTGCCTCCACCGCACCTCGCACGTGGCAGCAAAGCCCAGCTGGAGTTGCTGGGCTGTGTCTCTGCCTCACAACAGCCGTGTGCACCTGGTGGGAGCTTTTCTTCTTTGAACTGCCTTCCTTGGCCCAAAAACCTCCTATTCAGTGGGGTGGTCAATGGTCAAAGGTTGGATAACGCTCTCCAGCTGCTGCGTTGCCTTTTGGGAAGGTCTGCAGAGTCCAAGCTTGTCTGGAAGCGGCTGGGAGTAGTGCAGAGCAGGAATGGGGCTTTCTATAGAGGTGAGGCAGGGGGTGCAGGATGTGGCTGCTGCTTGAATGGCCAACCCAAGTTCTGCTTGGGTTGACCCTCGCACCTCCAGCTGCAGACCCATGAGCGCCCTGGGAGCCTGGCCGCGTGGTATTCCCAGCCCGGCAGGAAGCTCTGCAAAGCTCATAAGAGCAGCACTGGGGAGTAATGTGATTTCCAGGCTAATTTGGCCAGATTTAAGAACTTCCACTGAAGCATCAGCACCTGTGGGAGTTGCTCGAGCCTCCGGTGGATCTGGCGTTGCAAATCCCTGGGGGTTGTCCTCATCTCATTTGCAGTTGTGAGGGTGTGGGGTGGGAAGAATGCTGACCACAAATAAATTGCCTTTACCCACTAAAGCAGAATCTTCCAAGGAAATTTTTAGTTCAGCTGAGCCCAAAAGAAGCCAAACTGTGGGGAACCAGCAGCCGTGCCCCTGATGGTTAGCTGGTAAGGTAGAGTTGGCTTGAGTGGTTCTAACCCTGTGTCTTGTGAGAGTGTTGAGCAGAGCTTTGCTGAGAGGCCTCTGCTGACTTTGTCCCTTGCAAGGTGGTGTTTTCCTTATTCTTGCATTTTAGTGGGGACAAAAAAAATAGGAAAATTTCTAGCTCACACAGAACTGAAAGTTTTTTCTTTTTCTTCTACTGAGACACCAGGAAACATTTTGCAATTTTATTTACTCTCTTACTTGCCATTTGCCACCTTGCTGTCTGTGCAGTTCATGGTGTAATGCAGGGTCTTAAATTATCCAGAGCGTAAGGTGACGACTGTGACTGTCAGAGGTGGCTTCACATGGCTGTGATGGTGCTGATGGCTTGGTCTGTAGTTGTGTGTTTGCTCTGATTCCTCTGCTCGGGTGTGTTTGCAGGAGAGGTTGTGGGATAGACCAGGAGACTTGTCCCTCCTTCCCCTCTAGGCTGGAGGGGAGACAGATTCACTTAAGGAAGTGCAGGGCTTTGATTGACTTAATTTGCTGCTTTCCTTGGATGGTTCTTCCCTTGGCCATGCCCATCTTTGATGGTTCAGACAAGTCAGGAGCAGTAGATCCTTCCACAGCCCCTTCTGTCCTCCCAGATTTCTACTCTTGATCTTCTCCACATAGGACTATCTTGTGTGCCACATGCAGTGGGGTGGCCTCGTACGTCACAGCCAGTGCTCAGTGTCTGTGCACTCTGCAGCTCACCCCTGTACTGCAAGGGTTGGTGGCACCTCGGGTGGCCCTTGGCTGTGGGTGGGAATCACCCCTAGGTGAGATCAGTGCTTAACAGGCAACCTTGGGAGTCATTTGTGCAGCACATGGTGCTGTAAATAACACTGAAGGCCACATGAACTCCACTCTTCCTACTTTACAAGAAGACTGGCTCCAAAATCAAGCAGTGAGGGAGCTTTGCCCTGGGTTCACTTCCCAAGGTGCAAAGGCCTTTTCACTTAAATGTTTTTCACACTTTTTCATAGCTGCCATAAGGATCATGAGCAAGGGCATTGCCCCTTTCACCAGTTTTTCCACCCAACTCTAGGCTCAAAAGTAAAAGGTCTCTGGAGAGTCTGTGCATCAGCCTCAGCCCTGGTGTGAGCAGTTAGTGGAGCGAGCCTGGGCTGTTGGCCAGAGCCTGGCCTTGGTTTGGGTTTGGCCTCAGCTCTCCAGCACAGCCAGTGCCTCGGCAGATGCTCAGGCTGTTTCCCTCATCCCCATGAAGCAGAAATCCAGGTCTAGCTGAGCTTGAACAGGGCTCGGGTGGTTGGAGCCAGGTGAGGTCAAGCTCTGCTCCCAAGGAACAAGCAACAGGACAAGAGGAAATGGCCTCAAGTTGCACCAGGGGAGGCTCAGGTTGGAGCTGAGGAACAATTTCTTCCCCTCCAGGGTTGTCCAGGCCTGGCCCAGGCTGCCCAGGGCAGGGGTGGAGTCCCTGTGATCCCTGGAGGGGTTTGAAAGCCGTGGAGCTGTGGTGCTGAGGGCCAGGGGTCAGTGGTGCCCTGGCAGTGCTGGGTTAGTGGTTGGACTCGATGGTCTGAAAGGGCTCTTCCAGCTTAAACAATTCTATGGCTCTATGACAGTCAGTGTGCTGGTGACCTTGCAGGTCCTGCTATGGGGACATGGTTTCGGATGTTTTGGTGAAGCCCTTTGCCAGTGTGCATGGAGTTGGCAGTGAGCACCTGTGTGCCTGGCAGCGCACCAGGGACAACCACCTGGGACTTCTCTCCTACACTGAGGGGGGTGGAGAATAAAGTTGACAAGGCCAATTTGCAACAGTTCAATTTAAAATTCAAATATCAAGATGCAAATGAAGCCTGTCTTTCCTTCCCACCCCCAAATGACTGCCTTTCCCTCTCCAGGCAGCTCTCCTGCCACGATCCCTTGCACCAAGCTCTGGTCCCTCGCTGCGTTTACCATGCTGGCCCGTGGTCTTGCTGGGCTTTTGCCCTAAGGCTGATGGCCATGAGAACTCGCTTGAAGGCTGCAGATATTTGCTTCCCCTTAGGCAGGGTGGCTGTTGTGCCTGCGTGTCGGGTAGCGGGGAAGATGCCATGCTGGCAGCTGCGAGCAGATGGGGTCAGATCCGTTATCCTGCATTCCTCCGAGGAGGGGAGGAGGACATTTTGAGTTTTAAATGCATTTAAATCCTGGAGAGAGTATGGGAAGAATAACTCTTTGGTTTGCAGGGCTGTGAGGTGGTGCCTTCAGCGTGACAGGGCCTGCAAGTGCCTGTGCAGTGCTGGGCTTTAGTTTTGGTCCCCAGAGAGCTGGGGTATGGATTGAACAGCTACTCTGAGCTCTTTGTGCAGTGCTGGGCTCTTGCTTTCATCCCCAAAGACCTGGGATAGCGGCTCGGAGCAACCCTTTGACCCTCCTTCCAGTAGGACCTTGCTCTTGTTCACGTCACAGTGCTGATGTTCTCTGCATCTTCTGTCCCTCTTCACCTCCAGCAGCACTGGGACATGGAGCGTGGGTGTGCGTGGGTGCCAGCTGCCCCAAAGGGCGCTCTCGTTTCAGGGATGCTGCTGAGGACCGAGAGGGTCCGACCCCAGCACCGAGGGAGGTTGCACCCCCTTGGTGACCACCACCAGGTTTGCTGACCCTCCCTGCCTGGTGCAGGTGGTTGTGTCTGGATGGGATACAACCGTCCCCGTCGTGCACAGACCCCTCAGAGGCCATTCAGCAGGAAAGAGGTTAACAGGAAAGAGGCAGGCTAGGTGCTGGCTGCCAGCTCCCGACCCCGCTTTGGCGTGGGGAGCAGCTGGGAGCTGCAAGAGCCGCGCAAAAATCGCCATATAAGGCCAAGACGAGCCGGCTCCAGCCTCCCGCGCAGCCCCGGCCCGGCTCGTTCAGCTCCAGCTCACGCTCCCCGGATAGGCACCCATGGGGATGGGGCTGCAGTTGGGATGCGTGGCCCCAAACTTAGCACCTGGGCACCCAAGGGATGGGTGCTGCCCATGCCCTGTTGAGGTGGCACTGGATGGGAGGAGAGCCTGAGGGTGCTTGCGTCCATTCGCAGGCAGCTCACGGCCTCGCTCACTGTTTAGGCTCGCTGTCTGTGGACATAAACACCAACTCTGCTTAAAAGTGGCCCCTGGCTGAACTCTCCTGCCCAGCTCCTGCACTTCACCCCCTTCCCAAACTGCTCCCAGGGAAGAAAATCCCTTCCCTTGGCAAAAGCGAAGCTGATGTTTTATCTCCTGGTTGAGGCTCGGGTGGGCTCTACAGGGACCTGGCATTCGGGGGCAGGCATCCTTGGCACTCGCTAACCCATCCCCCAAGCTCACCTTCCCCATCCAGTCCCTTGGGGTGGGTGACCTGGAGCTGTGGGGGTTCATCCGGCCAAAAAGATTTCAGGAGCTGGCTGTCAGTGCCCGTGATGCACAAGCAGGAGCCAGTGGTGGGGAAATGTGTGACGGGGAAGTATCATGGCATTTATCCAAACAGGGAGGGTGCTTCTGCATCGCTCGGCTGTCCTGTCCCCTGCTCGCTCTGGCACAGGGTGGCTGCTGGTGGCACTACTGGGAGATAGCCTGTGATATGGGAAGGCTGGAGGGGATAAAGTTGTGCTCAGTTGGCCAAGAAGAGATACCAGCCTCCTGCATTGGGTGGCACGGGGAGAGCGGAGAGCTGCCATGGGGACAGGGGCAGCGCTCCTAATTGCAGGGAGGTGTGGGATGGAGGAGCACAACCTTCTTTGATGGGTGACTGCTCCAGACCATCCTTTTGCAGAGGTCGTTTACCAAGAGCCTTTGTCTAATTTAATAAATCTGGGGTGCTCAGCCTGTTAGATGATCTATAAGTGTAATAAAATCTGCCCACTGCAGAGCTCTGCTCGCATTGTGGCCGTATCGATAGCCTCGTGTCTGGTGGCAGGAAGCCTAAAAAGCTCATTAAGGCCTTGCTGCTGTGCCAGCCCTGCTTGTCTGGTGCCTGGGCAGCTCAGAACACAGTGGCTGTCCCCCCAGCACCGGCAGACTGAGCGCCCCAGCAGCAGCACTGGGCAGAGGCAGCCCCATCGCATGCACGGTGCATCCCCAGCTGGGGTTTAGGGAGGCCATGCGTGGCTGAGAGGGGAGCTCCTTGTGGCTTTTCAAGGAGTTGGTGCTTTCTTGCTGATGAACTCTAGGTGGGAATGGTGAAGGTGGTGCTGGTGTGGGTTCCCAGTGCTGTGCTGGTGCCAGGAGATGCCTGTCTGAGCTGCATTGCTGCCCTTGCCCAAGGCATAGAATCATGGAATCATAGACCCGTTTGGGCAGGAAGGGACCTTTCAAGCTCATCTGGTCCAACCCCCCTGCAGGGAGTAGGGCCATCTGCAACCAGAGCAGGGTGCTCAGAGCCCCGGCCAACCTCCCCTGCAATGGGGCCAGGGATGGGG
>JAAGNO010002727.1:0-11400 GCA_033439905.1 Ceryle rudis | reverse complement strand
AATCTCCCTCTTTTAGTTTAAACCCATCCCCCCTTGTCCTGTCCCAACAGGCCTTGCTCAAAAGTCTGTCCCCATCTTTCTGACAGGCCCCTTGATATGCTAGAAGGCTGCAAGAAGTTCTCCCCGGAGAACTCCCTGGAGAAGAAAAGGCTTCTTTTCTTTTCCAGACTGAAAAACCCCAATTCCCAAGCCTGGCCTTCAGATCATCTCTGTGGCTCCTCTGGCCCTGCTCCATCAGGTCCCTGTCTCTGCTGTGCTGAGGACTCCAGAGCTGGCCCCAGCACTGCAGGGGGGTCTCCCCAGAGCAGAGTGTGATTGTCTCTATGTTGCTCTGATGTACCCATGGCTATGGGGCAGCAGAGTCTTGCTCCTTCCCACACCACAGCCCAGCCAAGATCCCAGTTGCATCCTGCCTCGAGCACCACGGTCAGCTGAGCCCGGGCACTGGGGACTGGGGAAGCTTTTAGCAAACAGTGCAGAGTACTCGAGAGAGCTGCGAATGAGCAGCGCGCTCCTCGGCAGCCACCCTCATGAATATTTCAGCTCAGAGAATTAACATTTGTCAAGAAGCATTTATGGAGGCAGCGTGGATGTCTCTTCCCCGCGCACCACAGGCTCACTGCTGCTGCTCTGGGGTGGTGCTGGGAACCAGGGCAGAGCCAGCCAGAGCCCTTCCCGCACAGTGTTGTGGTGGAGGGGGATGGCAGAGCCTCCATCTCCCTGGGACGGCCGGGTCCTGGTGCCAAGGCAACCAGCCCGCCATGCGAGATAGACAAATGGTTGTGGGTTGGGTTTTTTTTTCGTTTTGTTTTGGGTTGGTTTTTTTTTTCTCCTTCCCCTCCTGGTTCTTGGCAGAAAATAAAATGTCCCTTTTGTTTGGTTTCCTCCTCCCTCTGCCCCATCGCCTTTCTTTAAAGGTTGTGTTCCAGATTTCATCAACCCACGTTGTGTAATAGCCCCGGAGAACGGCGTGGGCATTGGCCGTGTCCCACCGAGGCCGTGTCCAGCCGCTCCTCGGGAGCTTGACCCTGGGGTTACCTACTCAGAAAACATCTTGTGTACAGTTGCTGAGAGAAGCTCTGTTGTATGTTGGATTGAGCTCCTGCAATGCATGTGTGTTAGAAAAGATGAGGAAGGTGCTTGAAGAAAATTGTTCTTTAATCTAAATCATCCTGTATTTCTACCTCAGCCCTGCAAAACCATATGGAAATGAGGGACTCTGGCAGATAAACCCTGTTAACTTACAGCTTCAGCCCCTGCTCCTGGGAGTTCCTTGCCCACAGAGCATCCAGTGCTGTGCATCCTTCTGCTTCAGCACCTCGGTCTCCCCAGCAATGCCCCACTGTGGATTGCTTCCTTCAGGCTTGTAAAAGGTCCCTGTTCTTTCTTACCCTCTGTCTAAGGTGAGGGCTGCTGCAGTTGCTGGGCTCTGCATCCTAAAAGCATCCATCTGAAGGTGCCTACATCTCATCCAGAGGCTCTTGGGGTTGTGGATGTGGAGAGCATGACACGACTTGTGTCCTGGGCACCCGGGGAGGAGGAGGAGAACATACTATAGGCTTTGTGTAGTGTGGAGGGGGATGCAGCGAGCACGTGTGTGTGTAAATACAGATCTGTCATACCAGAGGGAAACAGCAGCGCGATTGTTTCTTGGCTCCAGTTCCTCTGCTGATACTGGCAGCGTGGAGAGCTGTAGCTGCTCATATGGTGCAGGTGCTGCCTTCCCCAGGCCAAGCTGCTCTGCTTGGTGGGCTGAGGGTGGCCAGTGGCACAGACAAGAGCTGCTGCTTGTGATGGTGCCCATAATGGTGTCCTCTGCTGGTGCACCCTGCTGTGCTTCCTCTCCTCCCCCAGTTAAAAGATGCACCCAGGCACCAGACCCAGTCTCGGGGTGACAGTGTGCTCCATCCCAGTGACAGCAGCATGGGAAATGGCAAAGGCAGGGCCAGCGCCTGGGGATGCAGCTGTCCCTGAAGTGGGGACTGGCAGAAGCCAGGAGCTGGAGCTGAGCCTGAGCGTCCACTCCCGCCTCACGCAGATGCAAAGCCTCCCTGGGGTCTGATGTTGGCTTCAAGCTTCTTTCAGAGCATCTGCTTTTCAAAGGGTGCATTGAGGCCCCAGCCTTGTTATTGTTTTGGCGTCTCTGTCGCGTGGCACCTCCCTGCTTTTGCATTTTTTTTTTATTCCTTTCCAGTTGCCAGAGCCATGCTGGCCTCACCTGGGACCTGCTCATCCTTCCATGGGGATCCTTAGCCCTGAGAGACTCCCCAGCCCTGAGAGACCCCTCAGTGCAGAAATGGGTGCTTGGAGGCAGGGAAGGTGTCTGTGTGTCCTTGTCCCATGCTCCCCCATTTCCACCTCACAGCTTTGGCATGCGAGGGCTGTCCCTGTTCTCCTGGTTCCTGGGGGAGAGCAGCTGGGTGCCTTCACCAGCTCCTCTGCTGGGGATCCCTGACTGGTTTCGAGGTGCTCTTGGGGTTCAGTGCTGCTTGAGTCCCTCCTTGTCCTCGTTGGGGTTTCCGTGTGCGCGCCTTTCCACCTGGCACCATTTGCATTTCGCTTGGCTTCAAAGTGCCTGGTGCTGCCTCCGAGAGAGGAAATAAATGGTGTAAAGGAATTTACATCCCGAGTGAGCCTGGCTGCTGGTCTGTCAGGTTTCAGCTGCTGCTGAGAGGTGTTGGGGTGAAGGGGGTGGCCGTCGGGTGGAGGGCTTATCCCTGGTGCCGGTCCTGTCCTCGGCCACAGATCCCAGAGGGGATGGTCCCAGCTTTGCTCCCAGCCCCTCTCCTGGTGTCCCAGCACAGTGGTGGCCAGGGACCCACATGTTGGGCTGTGCGAGATGCCAGTGTTCAGCCTCGCAAGGAGGAGCATGAGGGAAAACCACTTCAGAGGGTTGGTCTTGCTCTGCAGGGGCCCCAAACCGGCTCCTCCGCTCCGGGTGCAGTTGGGTTGGGGCTGAGCGTGAGCAGCAGCGGGGGAAGCCGCCCTGAACCCTGCTGTGGGGTTAAAGAGGGAGGAGAGCGGGTGGGTTTTGCAGGGAGCCATCCCTTCCTGTGCCAGCTCCCTGCCAAAGCCCTGCAGGGCCTCCCGGGGGTTGAGGGGTGCCCACAGCAAGAGGGACCGAGTGGCCCAGGATCCCAGTGAGGGACTGGGGCTCCCTCCTGGAGCTGCCCTCATCCCCTTGCTCCCCCCCATCCTGGTTTCATTCCCTGGTGAAAAATGCTCTGGGTGGGGAACGGGGTCAGACCCAGACCTTCCAGAGGCTTTGGCTGTGCCAGAGACCAGCGAGACAAAAACGTTTCTAAGACTTGGAGCTGGAGAAAGTTGGGTTTTGTTTTGTTTTGTGGTTTTTTTTCTGTTGGAGTTTTTATAGCTGCCAGAAAGTGGGGTTTTATTTTTGTTGTCCAAGACAAAAAAAAATCCTCTTAGGAGCTGACTACCTGTGGTGGTGCAGGGTGGGTGGCTCTGCACCGTGCCGGGGGCTCTGCACTCGCCTTTGCTTCCCTCCCTCCACCCCTACTTCCATCCCATGGGGTCTGTGCATGCTGATGCTGGTTTCCACAAAGGAAGAAAGATTTTGGTGTCCCTGATGTACAGCTGGTCCTGCTGGTGTGCCCATGCTGGGGACTGATGCTGCGGCACCAGTGATGGCTCTGTGGCACCCCTGGGCTGTTGTAGGGGACGCAGCTGCAGGGAAGGCCTTTTCTTGGGGAAGGGGGCTATTTCCCACAGCCCACAGATGGCAACTGGGAGCCTCGGGAGGAGATCTGAATTTCCTGGGGTCTTAGGCTAGAGCTGTCGAGGTCTCCTTTTTGTGGCATAGGCTGCTTTTGGAGGGGTTTTACTTGCAGGGGAGCAGGTTTCTATGGTAAAAACCTTAACAGCATCTGCCAAAAATCTGTCTCCTCATTGGCCCGGCCATCTGGAGGGCACAAGGAGGGTTTGGCTGAGCAAGGACGTGGCCTCAAGGTGCTTTGGGCGTTCTTTAGTGCTGTTGGCAGCTAGGAGGGGTCATCCCACTCGGTCATTTATGCCCCAGATTCAGTTTTGCGTGGGGATGCAAGGGGGGACCCCAGCGTCACTGAGCCTTGCAGGGCATGGGCAGGCTGGGGCTGGGGGTGACATGGCATCGCTGCCTAGGGAGAGACGTCTGTGGGTGCCAGGCACCGGGTGGCCGCGCTGTAATCGGATGAGCCATTGCCGCTCCAGATGGACCTGTCAGCTCTTGTCAGTGCTGACACCCCTCTGGGTCCCTGTGTGTCCCCTCAGGCCAGGGGGGCCACCGCCTGTCCCACTCCACTGCGTCCGCTTGGAGCAAGGTGACTGGGAGGTGACACTGTGTTTGCAAAGCTGGTCAGACAAACAAAGTCCTTTTTATGCTGTGGTGCCTCCCTGGCAAGCTCCATGTTTTGTTAACTTCAATGGGAAAAGCCTGGCATGTCTGTCTGTCTGTCTGTACTCCCTGAGCTGTCCTGCAAACTCAAAGGTGTCCGCTCAGTGCCTTGTCTTGGTGTCCCCATGCTGCAGGAGGGCAGCCATTCTTCCCTGGGTGTTTGGCACAGGAGGAAGCATAGCACTGGCCGCAGTGGACTGGGCTGGGCTGCGCTGGACTGGCAGCAGTCATACCTGCTGGTCTGTGTCCCCAGATGTGTGGCACAGGGCTTTGCTGCCTGCAGCATGGGGCTGGGTACTCATGGGCGGAGCATCTTGGTGCGTAGGATCCCAGCGTCCTCCAGGAGAGGTTTTAGGGCTCAATTCTGCACTTATCTGCTCTTCTTTCTTTAAATATTCCTCCTTTCTCTTTCCCGTCACAGCCCACAACCCTCCCACAGGGCACCATCAACATGAACCAGTGCACGGATGTGGTGGATGGGGAGAGCCGGACAGGGCAGAAATTCTCCTTGTGCATCCTGACGCCAGAGAAGGAGCATTTCATCCGGGCTGAGAACAAGGAGATCATCAGTGGGTGAGTGCAGGCCCAGGGCTGAGCCACCCGTGGGGCTCTTCCCTTAGCTGGGAGGAAGAGGAAGGTGGGTAGGACTTTTCCCAAAGCTGGGTGCTGTGGCCATGCGTACCCAGGCTGATGCCCAAGTGACAGTCACAGCCTACTGCAGGGACAGTCCTGGGGATCAGGTGTAGCTGTAGCCTCATGGTCAGCTCTGGTCTTCTTCACCTTTTTGGTCAGGATGGTTTTTTTTTCCCCATCCCCTGTTCCCCTGTTTGGCAGACCCCTGCCATCAGGGACACCCTGGTGCTCTGCAGCAGAGTGGGGACCTGAGCACCCCCAAGCCACCAGATTTGTGGTGTGAACATGAGCACTGACTTCAGAGACCTGTGCAGTGGTGCACAGTCCTTCTTCCATGCTTAGTGTGTGTGCTCAGCCGTGCCAGGCTGGAGCCTGAGGCTTCCCAACATGCCAGACACCTTTCAGAGCCAGTGTTCAGGGAAGCTCAGCCTCTCCTGGGAGCCTTGGCCAGGCCTCAGAGCTGAGATGCTCTTAAATCACTTGTTACTTATGAAGGCCACTGTTTCCAGGTCAGTTTTGTTGTCTCCTGTTGGGAAACACCCTGCTCCCCACTGCAGAACAACACTCCTGGTGGCTTTTACCCCTGGGAGCGAGCTGAGCTACACTCAGATGTTTATGGGATGGATGCTCAGAGGGTGCCTCTGATGCTGATGTGCTCCTGGGCTGGCCATGGCAGCTTCAGCTCCAGCAGGAAGCAGCTATTTACTGGCTGGAGGGGGAGGCTCGGCCCCATGATGGACACCAGGATGGGAATGGAGCCAGTGGGTGCTGAGGTGACCCCACGGTGCCTTTTGGACAGCATCCAGTTAGGCACCCTGCCCACTGCCACAGGTCCTGTCCCCCCACCACCGGCAGGCCCCATAGTCCCAGGGCCGGTGTGTCCGACCCCAGGTGCCATACTCCCTCTGCTCCTTGTCTGTCCCTGAGCAGACGTGGCCTCCTGGGGCTGCCCGTTCTGTGTTTACCCCATCCGCAGTTGGACTCGCCTTCTCAGCACCCACCTCGCCCCACTCGCTCCCTGCAGTCAGGCTGGCAGAGGGGACACGTGCCACCACCCCCCTGGTCCCAGAGCATCTGATCTCTGAGGACAATTAAAATATCATCGCCCGTGGCCAAACCCCACACCCTGCTCTCTTCTCCCTCTCCCCGCGCTCCGGTTCGCAGCTCAGCCTTTTGTTGCTGCTCCTGCCCGCCACACAGGAGGGAGAGGCATTGCAGAGCAAGGTGGGGCTGATTTATTGTTCACTGGCCCAGCGCTGGACGATCAAGCAGCGCATTTGCTCCTGACTGCAAGCATTAATCATCCCCAAACAGTCCTGCTCTGGGTCCGAGCCAGGCGGGTTTCATTTGCAGTTGCAGCTTGACAGGAAGATTCTCCCCGGCCGGAGGAGAAATTGTTTTACATTTGTTGCATGTTTCTGGCATTTATTGCTTAACCAAAACCCACTTGATGTGGTCATCTCAAAACGCTTTACAGCAGCCGCGTGCGAAGTCAGGGGGAACAGGAGAGGGAAGCGGGGACATCTGAAGCAGGAACGTTTCCCAGCGGTCCACAGACCCCTGTGGAGTTCACAGAGAGGCAGGGCAGGTTGGGAGGCCGCAGTAGGAGGGCACGGGATGGTCCTTCAAACAAGCGACTTGTGCAGGGGATGAACTTCTCAATGCCAAGTTCATGCTGCTCTTTCTTGGACAAAAGCGCTTTGTGTGCAGTGTGTGAGCGTTGGCATCACTGAAGGGGGAAGGTCCTGCCAGAGGCTCTGTCCCTCTCTGCTGTCATTCAGGATCCTCAAATCTCTGTCCCCTGTCAGCCTTGGCTGTGGCCTCACTCTTGCAGTGAGTGGGATTTGAGCCAAAGCACCCCAGGGTCATCCCTCCTCCCCTCCTGTCCTGCCTCATTTTCCCCCAGGAGCTGGTTGGGATGATTTCTGGGTACTATTTACCATGTTGGCTGACCAGGTTGGAGAAGCTGAGCTCCTCCATGTGCCCGGATCCAGCTCAGGGTTGTGTTTATGGCCAAGTTACAAACCCTGCAAGGCTGGAGTTAGGTGTGAAATGAGGATGCTCCATCTCTGGAGCCTGTCCCACGGGCAGCATCTCCCCAGGCCATGTGGTCACTGCCACCCATGGAGGGAAGAGCAGCTTTGGGGTCTGCGGGAAGCTGCTTTACAGCCTATAGGGGAGCGAGACCATTGCTCCTGTCCCTGCCTTTCAGCACAGACCTCACCTTTTGCTTTCTCTGCCTGCAGGTGGCTGGAGATGCTGATAGTCTACCCGAGGACGAACAAGCAGAATCAGAAGAAGAAGAGGAAGGTAGAGCCCCCAACTCCCCAGGTAACCCCATGGGGAGCACACACTGTCACCCAGTCCCTTGCCTCCATCTCAGGGACATGGCACTGCTCTGTTCCTGGGCAAGATCCACCCCCCTCCCCCCCCAAACCAGCTGGACCAGTGGGCTGCCAGCTCTCGGATGCTGCCTGCGCTGAGGGCGAGAGCTGAGGCGAGCCAGGGCAGCAGCATGGTGTGAATTAATTCCTGCTCGTCACTTCCCAGTGTCACACTCCTGGCTGCTTTGGGGCCACGTTTCCTCTCCTCTGACCACTGTCTTGTTTCACCAGCCCTGCACGCTCTGTCCCAGGAGTGGCCACAAAGCTGCATGGTCCCCGCTGGGGACTGGGGAGAGGTGCTGGCCGTTCAGGGGCCATTTTTGCAGAAACAGGATGAAATTCCATCGGGCTCCAGTTACCCCCTTTGAGATGACCCCAGAGATAATGGGAATGAAAGGAAAATACGAAAGGCCAGGGCCAGGCTGGGAGCTCTGGGGGCCGGAGCTGGGCTCTCCAGGGACCCGGCGGTGACTTCGTGCTCACTTTGACTATAAATGGTAAAAAGCGGGGCCGGCCGTGACTCACTCGTTCCTGCCAAGCTCCCACGTGGCCAGAGTGGGGGAGAATCCCACAGATGGGGAATGTGACCCCAAGGCCACTCTTGTCCCTCGCCGGGGCTGAGAACAGTCGTGTCCCTGAGGCCGCCTGACCTCCGGGCGTGCGTCCCACCGCCACAGGGGACCAGCTGAGAGGGCTCCTTCGGCCGAGCCAGGCTGTGGCACTGGGGGGCTGAAAACAGCATTGGGGCTCCCCTGAGCCCTTGGTTTCAGGTTCCCCTTGATGAAGTCCCCAGGATGGTCCTGGTGCAAGGACCATGGGTGGGTTTTTACAACATTTCATTGAATCAAGTTTCAAACACTCCACCAGATAAAGATGTTCCAAGCAATGGGGAAAAAAAAAAAATAGAAGGGAAGATGATCCCTTTTTGCACACCAAGCCTGAAGTCTGAGCCACCCTGCCAAGGACTGGGGTTCTCACAGCTCCTCAGGTGCCAGCTCCAGTGATGCTCCAGGAGAGGTGCCTCCACCCTCCATGCCAAGAGCTGATGTGTTAGGAGTTGCACATCCTCCAGCCTCAGGGAGGGGGCTGTGGCATTCAGGGTACCCCGATGAGCTGAGGCAGCAGGGCAAGGATGCTCACCCCATCCGTGGTGCAACACTAAACCCAGGCTGGGTTCAGGAGAGGGACAAGGCGGAGAGGAGAAGAGGCGCAGAGCCAGAAAAACATCATTCTGGGTTACATTTCATTGCCATGGCAACTTCTTGGAAACCGTACAGGATCTGAGCTCCTGAGCACCAAATAAGGGAAGCGGCTGTGGGAAGGATGCTGGCTCCTCGCGGGCGGACAGGCTTCCCAGGTGCTTAGGGATAGGGTGAGCATGGAGCCTGGTGGCACTTTTCCCCCCATCCCCCTCGCTACCCTCTTTCACCCTCTCCATCTCATTGCTCCTGGTCCCAGAGCACCGAAAAAAAGACTCGGATTCACTTTTGCATAACTGACATCTGCGTGAGACCCACCACCAGACGAATGCTGCGATGTTGGGTGCTCATGAGCAACCTGCAAAGGCAGAAGGAAGATGTAAGAAGCATCTTTCTAGTGTCTTCCAAACTGTGCTGATGCAGGCAGCTGGTCTGGGAAAGGAGAGGGGATGCTGGGGAGAAAATCAGCACCAAATTCCCCCTCTGTGAAATGGCTTCCTCTGAAGTTGGCTGGTGTTCAGCTCGCTCTCTAGGTGCCGGTGGAGAAAGCCTCATTTCTTTCTGAAGACAGCCGCCCGCTAATCCAGCAGTGGATCGTGTCTGAGAGCCGCGCAGGGAGGGATGGACACCTTTGTGATTTTGAAAAAAAAAAACAAATTGAAAGCAACCACTATTTTTGCTTTTTCTCTCTCCCACGTAGTTTGTCCTTGTCTGTGCTACAGCAGAGCTTGGCTGCAGCCAGGCACTCCTGGGGTGGCAGGGCCATTTTCAGCTCCCCCCATCATTTTGCATCTTTCTCCAGCAAAATCACCAGGGTGGGAGCAACACAAGCGAAGCTGGAAATATTGCTGCAGATGTGTGGACAGGAGTTCTTAGGTGCAACCTAGAGGTGTTTTCACCTTTGCTTTGCGAGCAGGTTGTGATCTTGGGGGTGGAAAAAGGACGGGTTTCTCTTGCAGCTTTTGCCGTGCTCCAGCAAACTGGTGCAGGCAGCGAGAGACTGGGCTGGCTCCCATCACCTGCCTGCTTTCCCTGGGAAATCAAGACAGGATTTGGGGCTGAAACGTGGGATTTGAGGAGCTGCCCTCTGTTGCAGGACAGGTTTGCACAGGGCTGCGGCAGGTTCGTGTACGCAGAGCATGCCCAGACACACTTAATGCAACTGGAGACCAGTTTGCCTGATTTTGGTGCACGCTTCTTTTTGGAGCTGTTCATACCACTGAGCCACAAAGAGTTAATCTCTCTGCTTGCTTATAGACCGCTTTTTGGCCCTCATATCTCTGTCTAATTAAATACGTATCTACAAATAATTACATGGGGGTGGATGTAAGGGATGTATAAAAATAGATATCCTGAGCTGGCAGTTAGCTTTGGGCTTTAGATCAATGAATGAGAGAGCGATTGAGGGGATCTTGGAGATCATCTGGTTGACCCCCCGTTCAAACAGGATCCCCTTGAGCAGGATGCCCGTGGACTCTGGATCATTTACCTCAAACGCCGCATTCCTTTAGAGAGAAATTTCCAAGGGGATTTTTTGAAAACTTGAGGTCATTTGCTGCTTGTTGTGGCTGTGCACGGAGCCAGGACCCGCTCCCTGGGAGAAGCCCAGCCCTGCAAATGTCACTTTGGAGATGCAGGGCTAAAACCCACTGGTGGCTCTACTGGCATTGAAGCTGGGATGGGGGGATGCTCTTCCCAGCCCATGGCTCCCAGCCTGGGTGCTCCTGAAGTCTTCCTGCTCTATGGAAAGGGAACAAGCGGCTGGAAAAGTTCCCACAATCTGAAGAGTTTGGAGGGGGCTTAATTGTCATTGATTTATTGGTGACTTTGAGGAAAATAATCTGCTAATGCAGAATCTTAATACGACATCAGCAAAACATCTGCTAACGAACAAAGCCAAACCCTAAACGAGTCGTGAAAGCTGCTGCCTCTGCTGGGGCGTGCACTGAACCTGGGCCACCAAAATGGCATCATCATCTGAGGGACTGGGAGCCCCTTTTTAGCTAGAGACCTGCTTTAAGATGATGGGTAGTGTTTTAAAATAGCATGAAGCTCAATGTGCTGTATTTCCTCTTTAAAACAAGGAATAACTCTGAGAGGAGTACAGCACCAGGTGGGTTTTTATTGTTTTTGTCAGTGGCCCGTAGCAAACCTGCTGTGACAAACAAACAACGCAGCTGCTGGTGGCAGGGAGTTCATTTTCTTCTCCATCCCATCTCCTTTAGGGTGATTTCTTTTGGATTTTTTTTTTTTTTTTTTTGATGTTGGTTATAACACGGAGAAAAATCAGTTCTGCCAAAGGGGACCCAGGAAAGGAGCCTGGTGTGGGTCTGTCCTTGTGGAAGGCAGAGGCTGCCCTTGAGACAGCCTGAGAGGGATCGGCAGTGCTCAGAAGGACTGGGGACATGCAGAAGGATTGGAAACACGCAGAAGGAAAGAGGGGATGCTGTGTTTATTTGCATCAACTACAGAGGGTGCAGTGTTGCCCCAAACTGGTTTTTGGTGGAGGTGAGGGGAGCACTTTTGGGATCCCTGTGAGTCAGGACCCAACAGACCCATTTCTCTGTGGGTTTGTGGCATTGCACATGAATTTAGGTGCAGAGCCCCATGCGTCCACCAGCAGCTTTTGGGAAGAGCTGCTGTGCTGGAGAGTGGACATTAGGAACAATTTCTTCCCCTGGAGGGTTGTCCACGGCTGTCCCAGGCTGCCCAGTGCAGGGGTGGAGTCCCCATGATACCTGGAGGGGTTTCCAAGCCCCCCGTGGAGCTGTGGTGCTGAGGGCCAGGGGTC
>JAAGNO010002726.1:0-12567 GCA_033439905.1 Ceryle rudis | reverse complement strand
AGAAAGAAAGAAAGAAAGAAAGAAAGAAAGAAAGAAAGAAAGAAAGAAAGAAAGAAAGATTAAAAAAAATAATTATAATAAAAAAATATTACTTCTAAAAGTATTAAAAGCTTAATACTCTGGCCTTCAAATAAGTCCATCAGCACTGGGATCCATGAAAAGAACCTGACCAGAGCCTTATTTTTTGCCACCTCCTCTAAAAACCCTTTAACATTAGCCATTGTAGATGAACCTGAACCATATACAGTTGGTCCTACATCAACCCCAAGGATATTATATTTTCAAATACAAACACTCCCATGTGTAGAAATGCCAGGGGACCATCTCTAGTACTACTTTCATTCAGACCAGACGTTTCTGTTCAGAAATCAGAAATAATGACCCCTCCAATGGGCAGGCCCATTTCTGAACTCAGATCAATTGGTCTGCAAAGCACAGATTTACTACATCCTACTCTTGTGAGATTGCAGATCCACCACAGCATTTTCATTACCCATTACATCTGTTCTTGTGTTTTCCCAAGATCTCTATGATACAAGGTGAATTCAAGATGTACCACTGATGAGTCTCCATCACTCCACCCAACCATCCAGATGACCCCCCAAATATCTATCTTCAACTTCTTTATATCCATCTATTCAGTCTCATTCACTGCACAGAACTGCTGTTCTGCATTTTGAAGTCTGTCAACTAGCTAGTTACTGAACAGCTATTCAATAGATCTTCACAGCTCTGTGCTTGGCCTCAGGCCTTCCTTCCTGCACAGTATTCAAACTGCTATGATATGAATTTATTATTATTTCCACCTCTGTTTTCCTAAGGACCTTCTCAGCAGAGCATTTGCAAGGTTCACAGAGCTAAGTAACAGAATTTTCACAGTGTTCATGGTGTCTTCATTTCACCAAGGGGATGATGAGGCACAGAAAAATATTCAAAAACTATTTATTAATCTTGGATGCCTAATCTGAGATGCCATGAGCCTAGTCAGTCTGTTTACTTGT
The DNA here is from genome assembly GCA_033439905.1 of Ceryle rudis. Lineage (NCBI taxonomy): Eukaryota > Metazoa > Chordata > Aves > Coraciiformes > Cerylidae > Ceryle > Ceryle rudis. The sequence continues at coordinate 11,566 of JAAGNO010002726.1, read as the reverse complement.
CTTCTCAAAGTATTTAGAGCATACTTTGTTTATATTATCTTCAGATTCAGGTACAGTCATCAGCCTTTCTGTCAATGAAATCTCAAGTCATGCACTGAGCACCAAGAATAGAGGAACAGACAGTAAAACTTAATCTTCACCAGTAGACTAAAGAGGCCTTACATACCTCCTCAAACACTGTGCCATAACTATACATATCTTTTTTACCTTTGTGTGCCATTGGCTCTGACTGGGCCATGACATTTACTACATGGCTGAATGTTGTTTGGGCATGGCTCAGCAATGTCAAGGGCAAAAGACTGCCCATAGACAGTAGTATAGACAAGGCCACATTCTTCTGAATGATAATAGAGTTTGGTCATGTAGATACAAACCATGATGTACCTCTTGCACTCAGAACCTGTCCTATTTTATTTACTAGTATAAAAGTAGCCTAGGAGATCTTACTAAAGGGATTTTATAGTATACCATACATTCAGCATAAAAGTGATGTCATGGCAGAAATAAGGATCAATTCCAGTTCTCTAAGGCAGCCTTTGGTTGTATAACTGCAAAACCATTCTTTCCCTGTCTTGCTTATTGTCTACATTCCAACTCTTGAAATAGTGAGTGAAACATTGCCATTTTCCTCACCCTGATATGTTATTCAGTCTCTACCATAATTAAAACAAGGATGCCATGAAAAATACAGAAATGTTTAGTTAGAAGCAATGTCTTAATGCATATACAAAATAATACAGTATTAAAATTTTATAGTAACATAATTTCTTGCATTTCTCACTTGAGTTCATCATTTTACAACCTTATCACTGTTTTAATGTATTGCATGTGATATCTTCCTTTTTCAAATAAGCAGACAAACAAAGAAACAAAAATATTGCCCCAATGAGATTACCATCTTCAGAAAGTATAGACTGACATCTTCACAAGTTGTCATTGAGGTATCAACTTGTAGATCTCCATAAAAATAAATATACCTTTCTTAACTATTTCTGGTTTCATCTACCTCAAATCCCCAACCAAATTCAACATCATCTCCACTCTCCCCAGTCTTGATCTGTAATATATCACATATGTACAGGTATGTACATTATACATATACTATATATGTATATATTTCTGCAATAGCAAATATGTAAGTTATTAAAAACAATTAAAACCACTGAAAAAGTGGTTTGAATTTGGACAACCTGCTCCAATGTTTTCTGGACTTGAAGGTGAAAAAGTTTTTCTTCATATCCAGTCTGGACATCTCTTGTTTCAATTCATGTCCTTTGTCTCTCATTCTCCCACCATGTACTACTATGAGCCATAGAATATCTCAAGTTGGAAAGGTCCCATAGGGATCCTGGAATCCAACTTCTTGCTCCCTGCAGGACTGCCTAAAACGAATCCATATGACTAACAACTTCATCCAGATGGTCGTTGACCTTTGACAGGCTTGGTGCCATGACCACTTCCCTGGGAAGTTTGTTTCATGGACCGACCGCCGTCCCAGTGAAGGACTTTTTCATAATGTCCGATCTGAACTTCCTCTGATGCAAAGAGACTACCTCTGTCTTCTTGCTCTTATGGCGCAAGTGCTCCAGCCCTTGTCTGTTCTGATGGCCTGAAGTTCTGAGTGAGGAACTCACTCCATTTTGTCCAAGTTGGGAGGAAGGGGTGCCCAAAACTAGATGTTCAGGTGTGATATAATGAGTGCTGAGTAGAGAAGGGTATTTGCTTCCCTAACTGACTGGCTGTGCTCCTGTTAATAGATCTTTGGAAGGTGTTGGTCTTCCTTGCAGGCCAGGGCACATCTCTAATGAGATCCTCAGTGATGTAACCTGTGTAAAAACTAGAGACAGCGGGACTATGTTCCTTCACCAGCTGAGCTTCTGTGTCCTTGATATTTAGCCAGGCATGTTTATTGTTATAAAAGGGAGGAGGTACATCTAACATCTAAGACCAGCTGCTGCCTTTGGCTACTACACAGGAAACATGTTTTCTCCCATTTTGGCAACATGACCTACAAATCTGATTGTGTTCTGAACATCTAAAGGTGAAATTATATGATTGTTCTCAGGACAGGTCTCTAACAACACTTTAAAATCCTTCCCTAGAAGGATTTCCAGAAGTTGTAAAGAAATTACCCTGGTCATTGTGCCTCTTCTGATATGAATGAAAAGGCTTCAGAAGGAAAAAATGCTTATGAGAGATGATTTCTTTTGCTACGTGTTTTTAGGAATTAATGCAAGAGCAACTGTATTTTAGGGGTGACATATTTTTACCCCATCCCTTTAAATTAAGATCCCTGTCCAAATTATATATAATCAGCCTGCCTTCTCAGGTCTTCCATTTTTCTAATCAAAGGCATTTTCATAAACATGTTTTCCAGCAATATTTATACTTCCCTTATCTCAGTAATGAACACACAAGAGTATTTTCCCATCTCCCACACAAGGGTGGATCAAAAGCTCAGCCAGGTCTTTGGCCAGGGACCTTAGAAAACAGAATTAGATCAGGCTTTAGTCAATCTATGATAGGATTCAAGTCCCATAGACTGAATGTAACTCTTCTGACAGACTGCAGAAGGCAATTCACAGACATCTCCAGTATTCAAGGTACTCTTTTGAAGACCATTTTGAAGGCAGATCCACAAGAATTTGTCAGCATCTACAGTATAATATAAAGGTGTTTCTTTCCCATTGATGTTGATAACAGAAGCAGCCAGCTGATCATTTCCCTATCCATTGTGAGTAGTTGAAAACATAGAGGTCTTACATTGACACTGAAAGGACCACGGATGTAACAGCTGGTTGGAGATGGTGCAGTACCTTTTCTTCCAGTTTAAATGTGCTTGTACAACTCTTTCCTTTCTCCTTTTGGTAGCCAGCATAGTTCAGTGCCGACTCACAACCTCCTAGGCTAGATATTAAGAGATTTTATCTTCTTCTTTCCCAATGACTCACTGCATATGTGGATTTTTTTTTCCTGCTGCTTCCACTATTAGTTTTCTTAGCTGGTTTTCACACAGTGGCCTCCATAGAAAGTAAAATATTGGTTTGAAAAACATGGCCAAAAAAATATTAGTCACCACTTCTGGATTCAGAACAGAAACTTCTAGACTGTTCTACAAAAGAAACTTCAGGTCTTTCTGTATATATTTGGTTACCCTACCCACCCATAATGAGGTATCAGGTATGCAATGACATAAAGAGAGACAGTTAGTTGTCCATCTAAGTAACTATCAGCAGGAGCAAGATGCAGGGATTCTGTACATTGCTACAGCAAAAATGGATTTATTTCAAAGACACCCTGGGACATAAGATCATTCTTTGCTTATGGTTTTACAAATTTCAGTTTTTTTCAATTTATCTGCTTTTTCCAACCATGTACTGTATACCTAAACCTTATATTTACACATCATGGCATCAAATATTTACAAGGAAGGCTCAGAAACCAAGTCAAAAAGAATTTCTTCCCTTTCTGAAAACAGTTAGGAAATGGTTTCAGATTTAATCATCATTCAAAAAGAGAGCAAATACCATTCACTTATCTACAGGTGATTCTTCACTGGCTAGTTTGTTCTTTCTGAGGAGGATTATCATCATCATCTGTGTTGGAACATTATGCTTTTAGAAGAACCACAAAGCTTCTTGTCCACAGCAGATATGTATGTATACTGGTCCAATATTTGATCTGTGGCATCTCCAAAGAATGACTGAGGCCTGAATCTTTCACTTTTCCATCCACTACGTTGGATGACTTCAACTCCTACTTAGCAAAATGGGTAGACTCACAGTCCACAGAATCAGACAAAGAGGTGCTCATCTTTTAAACAAGCACTATTTACAGGAAAAGAGATGATAGTGTTAGCTCCATTCTTAGCTAAATCTGTTTTGTGGTTTGCTATATCAGATTTTTACTTCTTTTTCTCTTTTTAGAAAAAGTTTTTCCTGATTGGGTGACATGGTTCCAGATGAGTCAAAACCCTAGATCTGACTATGCTGTAATATAAACTGTCCAAATTCTAGTCTAATCTCAAATCTTAACTTTGTGCTTGCAATATGAATTATAACAGTAGTTTCTGTATGAAAAAAAAAAAAAAAGAAAAAAAAACCAAACCCAAACAACCCTCTAACAGACTGTGAAAGCAAAGACTCATAGGAAGAAAGGTCCTTCTGGGTTTGAACCACCATATTCTGGGTCAGTATTTACAGTTCTCAACCATATTCAGGGAAGATACTGCTTCCTAGCAGCACTATCTGAAGATCCTCTATCTGCCAATGCACAGTAACAGGGACCACTTCTCTCCACATTCCAGCTCACACTGCCTCAGAAGTAGTTTCATGCACGGGAAGATGGGAAGGTGACATAAGGAAGATGCTTGCGTATTTCAAGCTACCTTCTGCACTGGGTGTTCTGACCTTTAGAGAAAGTTAATCATGCCATCTACTTTCACTCTTCATTTAATCTCCCCTTCCCATCTGTTCAGTTTCTCTCAGCTGGAAGCAAGATGAAGAACGAGTACCAGTCAGCTGTCTCAGTGGTCCGCAGCCCACACTTTGGGGCCATTTATTATAAGGCATAAACATCAATTGTCACCTCTATCATGACTGCTACTGCACTCCATGCCAGATTAGTAGGCAGGAACTGATTTTCTAATATCTGAAAAGTGAAATGAACAATAGTGAGACAGACAGACAGACAAATATGCAGTATCAGAATGGACCATTCTGATCCTTTGGACTGACCTCTTAAGTAACAAATGCCAGATACCTCAGCTCATATGATAGGTTCAAACCTTCTGCTTGAGTCATAGCATCTTTTTTAGAGAATCTATTAATCAAGATTTCATTTGATAGATGCTCCACCCCTATTGCTAAGCAAGATGTTCCAAAATAGTTAATTACGTTCACTATTAAAAAAAATGCAGGCTCACTGACTTATTTCCATGTTAAATTTGTCAAATGTCTGATTTTGTCCAGAAGAAATCATCAAGCTCTTTTTTTTTTTTTTTTCCTATATTGGAAAAAAACATATTCTATTAGAAATTATTGACTACAGTCAGAAGACTTTTAATTTTCTCTTCAGTAAACTGTGGCAACTCTCATTACTTTTTCAGACCTCAAATTATTTTTGTAGTTCTGAATAATTCTTAAGACTTAGTTTTTGTAGAGAAATCACCAGAACTAAATGCAGAATTTCAATAAGGATCTTTCCTGAACCATACTCAGAGGTAACATCATCTTGATACTTTAAGAGGATGTTCCCCAGAGACTGGTTTCATCCCAAGACTTGTACCGAGTCTTGGAACTTTTGAGTATTTTAACATAATCCTGAGAGCTCATGTATTTGGCTGTTATCATGGCACCCATGATCTTCTTAGAAGCACTGTTTTCTAGTGAGGATTTCTGCTTTTTATAAGTGACCCACTTGCCTTTTCCCATGGATACTTAATTTTGTATTTGATTAGATTTAAATAAACACTCTTTAACTGAGTCCAGCCTATGCACTGACCCAGATCAACATGACTTACTTCTGTCATAATTTACCACTTCACCATTTTTGTATGATTGGCAAATTTTACCAGTAATTACTTCAGATATCTTCCAGTAAATGTTAGGGAAACTGAATAGCACAGAGAATTCAACATGTTCCTTGAGGATCCTACTAGAAACTCCTCAATATTGTAAGGCAAATTTTACATTTTGTTATGGTGGTTTATCTATTATCAAATTTTTAAGAACTTTGATATGGGCTGCCTTCTTTTTATATGAAGAAGGACTCTCTCAAATATTGTAGAAAAGTTCAGTTATAGTCTATGAAGACTTTATTAACCAAATTTTCAATTTCATTAAATCAGGTTCATTTGATAGATCCTATTTTCCATGAAACCATGATGATTGGTATTAAATGTAAACCTTTTAATTCTTTGTCATATCAACTCATATAAAATTTAGGCTTATGAAGGATTGCTGAAGTTTACCAGGTCATCTAGTTTTTATCCTTAAAATTTACTAATAGCATTCTTTTTCCTAGAATGCTTTTCTAATATTCCATAAATTTCTAAAATGAACATTAATGGCTCAGCAAATTTCTGATCCCATTCTTCAAATATTCTGATGTTGCAATTATCTCATCCTACAGATGTGAAATATTCAATAGTAGTTGTTTAGCACAGTCGTCAGTTACTGACATTTCATACATTAAAAAAAATGGGTGGATGAATGTAGGATGGATGAACGGATGGGATAGATAACTGGATAGACAGATCTCACTTGGATATGATTAAACATCAGTGGAAGGTTAAGTATTCCAAAAAGTCATCCAACCCTATTAGACACTGGAAAACAGCTGAAGTGTTATGCCCTTGATCTGCAGATGTATTCCTTTATCGAGCATTCCAGCAGATATAAATCACCTTTCAATACAATACCTTCCAATACACACATACATTACAGAGCTACTTACATACAGATTGTATCCTGAAATTCTTTACAGCACTAAAAAATTGCACAACAGCATCTAGTACATCACATACAGAACATAGCAAGGTAAAGACCTTGCAAGGCAATTAAAGGGAAACCTCCATTCTCTGATAAAACTAATAAACATGGAGAATGAGAAACTGAGCAATCCTAGGAACAAAATGGACTGAAGTAGCAGTGAAGTGATGAGGGGTAGGTGGCGAGGTTCCAATGTGGAGAGACAGACAGGAGCTCCTCTCCAGCACACCTCCCATGGAGAAGTCTCCTGTGATTTGAACACTTCATCATTACCTTCCCAGAAGAAAATGACTCCCTGATGTTCCCACCCTTCACAGGTTAACAACAAAAGGAAGCTGTTCCTCTTTTGTTATTTTCATTTCCCTCTAGTGAGATAAACATGGGTTGAATGATAAGAGGGAAAGTTCAAAAGAATGAGGTCCTCTCCTTCTCTAGTGACTTTCACAACTGGAGGAACAAGAAGTGCCAAGGAAGATACCTCATGGCAGTCAGGCAAATACACTAATAGCTAAAACGAGAAAAATGTTTCTCTGTCCTAAAAAAGCTAATATGCACCAATGTCTATTTCTTTCTGTTGCAATCTCTTGCTTATCGCATCTCTGAGATGGTAGTTTTGTGCGTCAAGTATCTGGAACATAGATCAGATAATTCTTCTTAGATTTAAGAAACATTAAATATTTGTTTCCTTGAGGTTCCTTTTTCCTTTCCATTGCCTGAGACCAGCCTAATTACATATGTGGGCCTTCTGTAGGGCTATCTGCCCCAGTTCAGGAGTCTGGATCAAAAGCTTGCATCTGGACCTGTCTTTCACCATGATCTTGACTTCTGATTTAGGGGATCCTCCATGTAGTTACCAAGCATTGGGCTCTATCCAGCAGAAAGCTTCTGCTGAAGAGAGGCAACATGTCATTTCAATCTGGTAGCAGATCATCAAAAGTCTGTTTTTCACATTAACCTCTAATTCTCCTTGCAGCATGCAAAGAGAAATAGAAAACTCAGAAAGACCAATTAAGGATCCATGGGAACTTAACGATGTGCTCATTCAGGACTCCACTTAGTGCGCAAACTAATTCATCGCCATGCAGAGATACTACTCAATGAGAATGAAAAGTTTACAGTTGCAAAACAGTCTTCAAATGAACTCTGAGATAGATTGCTAATTCCCTTTTTTATGATCTCATCTGATTAAAACAGAAAAACAGCCCTTGAGTAATGTTCATTGCGTAAAGCTCTTAGTGATCATGCTGGCATCGTGAGAAGGACATGAAACTCCCTCGGCATGTCCCCTCACCAAGACTTCCTGTGGAAGAAATGGGGAGAAACCAAATCAACCTCCAAGATGATGCCTCAGCTTCTGAATGCTAATGATTTACACAGTCATGCAGGAAAAGTGCAGGCCATGAGAAGTCATGGAGTCCAATGTCAGTACCTTCCTGGAAGACACTGTGCAGAATTGGGAAGATTAGATGCCCTGAGCTGCAGTTCTAGCAGATTTTTTTTATTCTTTTCTGCTTTGATTTATTAGAACAGCCTTTTTATATAATCCCCGGGGGGGAGAGAGGGGGGACGAAAGAAAGAAAAAAAACCACAACATCCCCCCATAAAATAGATTTATCACAAAATCCTGTCCTCCTACCAACCATCTTCAGACCATAGCATATATTTCTCTGATTATTAATTAACTGATATAGAGAAACAGCTTCAAGCTTTTTAACGTCTCCCTTTCTCTTTTGTCCTTCAGGAGTGTAGATAACAATGCAGGGGTAGTGGTCAAAACATAGTTTCCTGAGCAACTGTAGTACTATTATCATGCTTTGAGACAAATAGTCATGGGCACAAACTTTAAACCATTCAGAAAGCAAGTATTTAAGTTGTTTTCCCATTAGATACATTCTGTTCCCAGTCGTGCACATTTAAATCTGACATAGCACCATTAATATTGCTGACACTGACCTGGAGAAACAAAGTTGGTTGATGGCCAGTAGTGCATCTAAGGACAATAACAACAAAAGTCATAGAATCTACCAGTAAGCATTTGACCTGAAAAGAGAACAGTTATAATATTGTTAGCACATCTTGCCTGACTGTCTATCTGTCTGTCCCTTAGCACTGTGACATCTCAATTCACAGGACAAGCCACCATAGTTTTTCTTCTTTTTGGAGTCCATCCAAACACCATTGATGATATGAAATACAGCTCTGCATAAGTAACAAGAAGGGAGATACCCCAACGCACTGACAATTTCTGAGCATATCAAGCCCCCCGAAACTGAAACAGTGTAATGAAGCTAGAGAAATTTCCAGCTCTGACTGCAGGATGTGCTTACAAGGAAAATGTATAATTATTGGCATTTATCCTCCTCTCTGCCCAGCCCTCCTACCACAGCCTCCCCACCCTCAGTACCTAGCCAGTGGAGATTTTTATGTTACAGCAATGGGTATCAGGACAACTAAGTTGAAAACAAACAAAAACCAACCAACCAACCAAACAAACAAACAAAAAATTCCAAATCTATAGGCAACTAATACTGATACTATCAGAGTACAACTCCCAGCTTCATTATCTGGTCTAAATGAAACATGGTGAGCAAATGCCTCTCTGATCTCTCATATTAGTCCCATTTCTTAAAATGTTGTGTTATTTACAGTTTTGCACAGAATGAGGAAATGGCCTTAGAATTCCATCTTAAAAGCAAAGTGATGATAAAGCTTTGTGATCTTATATTATGACAAATTTTGTGTAGAGGTATGACTGTATCAGCATCCCAGCACCAGGGTTTATCACCAAATTAAAGGTCTAGTCTTGGCAAAAGTAGACAAATAGTGGACTTCCATCATATTTAGTGACATTTCTGGTGGGGTTTACATGCATAAGGAGTTTGTTTCAGAAATTAACATAACTTTGGGGAGCGACTCACCCAGACACTAGACAGTTAGCAACATCTTACCTTATGTCCAACTACAGAACTAGGTAAATCCCATAATGGAGGTACCTTGATTTAAGCTAGTTTCCTGCCTTCATTGCAGTCAGCACTGGTCCATGCTACACAACCAGTGGGACTTGATTGATATGAACGCACTTAGGAGTGTCCTGAAAAAAGACAGAAATCATATCATACACTCCAGTGACTCTGTTGGCTAGACCTCCACTGTTTTTTTTAGTATACCAAGCTGATTTCCTCACAAATGGATGCACATTTAGACACACTCTAGATATGTGTGTTTAGTCAGTAGGAGGCACGTTGCAACAGGACAAGTTACAAGAGCGGAAATCAAAGTTCCCAGGCAAGCTAGGTTTTCTAGAGACATGATATAAGCAATTATACAGCTGCAGCCAACTCAGTCTTGGTATTTGGTAGCTGTGTATATATTAGTAAAGTAAATATACCTGGCACTTTCCACTAATACTGAGGCCAGCTGGCACAGAATGGCCCACACCCAAATTATTAATTCTCTTACTTTCCAGCATATCATAGCCACCTCCAAGCTAACTACTGAAAATAGCCTCTGTTTGTTCTAATACTCAGAATTTGTCCAGGATTTGTTTGGAATTAGTCACAAGCCAAAACTATGTCAAGGACCTTTCTAAAAATTCAGTAGTACTGATGATTTGGTTCCAGTTTCTCTGAACTTCTCTGGCACAGTTTTAGTTTACTGTTTTAGATGTAGCTGATGGGTCTTGGACAGGAGTATGAGCAAACCAGAGGTGATTTTAAAAAGAACTCTTTCACTACATCCTATTTGCAAAGACCTGAAGTAGTTAGACAGCATACTTCAAATTGAAGCTCAGGTAAAGCATTTCCAAGGGAGATCCCAGAAGTGTTTAAAGACTGAATCAACTCAGGAGAACTCTGGAGGAGTTTAGTTTGTTATTTTGCTGACATCCAATCATAGGACGTTGTTGACTGATAGACTACTCAACTAGTCAAATGTAAACTGGGAACATTACCAGGTGCTTAGAAAATAAGTGATTACAAAAGCAGATCCATTGCCTTTGAATAATACCCCAGCTCATTACTCACCGTAACTCTCCAGTTTTCTGTCTAGAGATTGATGACTACTGTGAGGCTTGAGCAATACTTTTACTCACATCTTCAGAGTTGCAGTGTTGGTACCTCCTCATGCAGGTGGCTGGCAGGAAAACTGCATGGACAGCTGGTTACTTGGAGCCTTGGCTTCAAGAGGGGAGGACAAAGCGGGATGCCTCTTTATTCCATGGACCTCCCTCTTAAAGCCACATCTGCCATACTCAGTAAAGCTGTTGTCTCACTTTGGGGCTAAAACTAGAGGTTTTATGACCTCTCAGAATTGTATGAGCCAAAGGCAGGGCTTACAGCTTTAATGCAAAAGAAGGTGTGCTTGCATACCTGTGTATGCATGTCCATTTCAAATGCAAGTCACTCAGTGTCCTCTATGAGACTTGCTTTCAAGGAAGAACTAGACCATGGAGGAGGTACTGCTAAATGCATTCACAACACAGCCCAAGGCTGTGAGCCATTCCTGGTACGTTGTCAGCAGCAGGTGTACACCTGGCAGCAAGTGCTCAGCGTTAGTTTTTTGAGGGGCTTTCAAACTGCCTTTTTATTTCAGACTATCTTTTGAGAGACACTGTATTCCTAGCGTTGATTTGTGCTGCCAGAGCCTTGCAGGGGTGGAAAAACAGATGGCTTTGTCTGGAGTGCAGGACGGTCCAGCCTAGTCTTACCCAGAGTGTGTGCTCAGAAATTTTGTTGGCACAGAGGGATATTTATGGCAAAGGTAGCAGATGTAATTCTTATACAACATGATGGCTCCCTGCCTCACTAATATCTCAGATCCATGGTCACTACAGATAAAGTCATATATGGTCTCAGCAAATTAGGCCTTTCCCTGGAGCTAACATAAAAAAAGAAAAAGAACCCTAACAAATGAACAAAAAAAAAAAAACCAAAGAAACACAACAAAACAAAACAAAACCCAAACCAAAATAAAAACAAATGAACACAAAACAAACAAGCAAACAAAACCAAACAACAACAACAACAACAACAACAACAAAAACAAACAAAAAAAAAAACAACAAAACAAAACAAAAC
>JAAGNO010002725.1:102408-118453 GCA_033439905.1 Ceryle rudis | reverse complement strand
ATAATATTTTTCCAGTAATAAATGTAATTCATAATCACAACTGATTTAGTTTGTTCTACACTTAGCAGCTGCACCCTTGAAGCCCAAAATTTTCCTATATACTATTCCAGTAGAGTGTCTATGACAGAAAAAGCAGATAATGCAACAAGTCCTTTACAAGATGACACTACTCTTATTCAGAATAACTTAAAATGAAAGGTGGTATAACCCGCTTGTTTAGTATTGAAAATGCTTAGGACTTAGTGGAAAAAGTTCAATAAGATCTGTGGGAATCTTTCTCCAACTTATAATAGAGCAGATCAGGCCTTTACACTTGAGCACTTTTACATACACGGGTATGCACGTACTTAGTGATTTGAAAGGAAAGATCTGCTTTTTAGGCATTTTAGGCATTACTTTTAGGCATCACATTACTTCGTAGTATAAAACTGGCGTTTGAATTGCTTGGAATATAGGAAAACACTGTTCTAGTCTGGAAACGCCTACAAGAAAGGGATACACAACTATTTTCTGCCATCTAGTGGACCTTGTTTGGAAAGGAAGACTGTGCTCTTAGAAACAGGTTATGAAATTTACAGGACAGAGAAGGAAAAATACTTTGGAGTTCAGAGCTTTCTCTATAGGAAGGAAACTAAGGTTTTTAGCAGTAGAAAATTTCCACCAGAGGCATGTTAGTCAAAATAGTACTCTTTCTTTGCTTTAAATTGTAGACTTACTGATTACTCCCATCTGAAGCAGACACTCAACAAAGTAGTTGCATTTTGAGATTGGTTTCAGTGTAAACAAGATTCAGCTCCATTATTTTTTTTTGCAATCTGAGACAGATTAAAATAGTCTTGTAAACCCTCTTAGTGATTGATCCAGGTTTCTGGATATTTCATATATGAGACTGTTGGTGGGTGTTTTAACGTGGAAGTCACTGGCCTACATTTTTACAGAAAGGAAGTCATCTCATTCTCATTAACACTGATGGTTAGGGCAAAGACATTCCTCTTCTAAGTTCCACGCTGAAAATCCTTATAGTAATCTCCACTATTTTGTCCTTTTCACATAGTGAATTTACAAAAATAGAAGTCTAAGAAATTATTTGCTAAAGTGACAGAGCAGTTATGCAAAAGCCTGATGTTGCACTTAGATTGGAAGAAAAATATTTATCTTGTGATCTCCTATGTCATAATTTGAGAAGAACAGCTGGTCCTCTCAGATTAAGGTTGCATTTTATACTGCAGGACAGAATTTATATGCACAGAGAAAGTTGGGTGAGGATATTTTCTAACTCTACTGATGGTTTGTACTATTGATCTTTCCCATCCGTGGCAGGAAATACTGTTTCCTCCATTCCTTCCCAAGTGACAATGTCCTGTTTGCTCAAGACTGCAACTGCAACTGTCTCTAGGGCCAGCTCATGTTCCAAAGCCTGTATGAAGTGCTATTAAAACAAAGATATAAAACTTTAAAAAGGTACCAAAAAAACCAAACAAACCCAAACCAATAACCCAACAAAACCTCCAACAATATCTTCAATAAAATCTCTGTCCTTGATTTCTTTTGTACCTGAGTCACTTTGGAGTTCAATTATGAAGTTATTTTAGAATCCTTTACTGGATACTTCAAACTCCTAAGCTGTACAGGGAGGCTTATTCTTTCTTTGCCAAATTTAATGATATTTGAATTTTGTCTGAATTTTCTCCTGTCCTCTAGAGTACAATAAACCATTGCAGTGCCTGCAAAGTAGGAATTTTCCACATATAGGCAGGCAATATATAGAGCTGAAGAAAGTTTGTTGTATTCACAGTGACACAGAATACTGTTTCCATCCTGGGTATTTTAAGCCTTTATGGGGAGGCAAATGAGGCTCAAATCCAGCAATATAAGGAACTGCAAAGATGCCCATCACAGGAGAAGACAAAAGCACTGCTTCTTATTCTGACTCTAACCAGACAGTTTGTTGTTTTATTTTCTTTAACAGATACAGTTACTGGTTGGATATAGCTACAGGTTTATTTCTCTGGCAAGTTTGTATACAGAGAACTGGAGTTTTTACTTCCCCCAAATTAGCATGGGGCTTAGTATCACTCCGAGTCGCTTAGGAGATATTTTGACTTGCCACAGTTTCCTCTGTTCTGCATTGTGGACATAAACCCTCTGTCTTCATCTTTCCTTTTTTTGCAAGGCAAAAATAATACTTGCCTCTACTAAGAACACGATATATGCTGGCACACTTAACCAAAAGCGAACGAGAAGAAACCTTTATTTCCTTTGAGACCCTTAAATAGCTCACGATAGCTTTTCCCACCTGTATATCTCAAATATAAATAATTGATCTGTCTGTCTGCTTTATATATAAGTAAAATTTGTGCATTGCTTTCGTTTCAGCAGATACAGAAATAGATCATTACAGAAGACAGATTTCATATTGTTAGCATACTTGGCTTTTTCATATTTACTTGACTGTCAAGATGTAAATCAACTTTTTAATTCTCTTGCTAAGATCAGAACATGCTTAATTTGAAACAGAACAGCATTTTGACTTCTATTGCTGCCTCATTTAATTTATTCATTTTGAAGGTTCCTAAGGGTGATTAATGCTTTTATAAGTTCACTACATTTGTAACACATTAATACAAAGGGAATTTAAATAATACCAAGGAGCAAATTTTCCACATGAATGAATAACCAAATATATTCCTTCAGTAACTGGCTCTGTGGGAAATGGAAGCATAGCATTATGAGGTACTCTAATAGGTCATTATTTCAAATATAAGCCTGAGTTTGAGAAGTTTAATATATGGCCTTATCTATTTTGCAAATATATCCCACTCGAGCTGCCCTCACTTATTTTATCTCCTTCCCGAGCTGTGCATTCTTAAGGTACTGTATCAACTCTGAAGGGTCATTCCACTCCTAACTGGGCACACTGGGCTATTTTCCAAGTAGGTTTCTGTTCAAAAGTCAGGCTATGCATTTTTTTATTACAGACTTTTCCCTTGCTTTTATTGTTTTTTCCACCATTTGTTCCCCATTTTCACTCTGAAACAGAATACAAATACAACATAATCCTCGAACTTCAGATAATCTGCAGCAAAACCAGCAACTAGCAGCATTTGGTTCCATCTATATAAATCTTTCCTGATATGTGTGTGTCCTATGGACATGCTTTGCCTTTTTTTTTTCAAAAATAAATAAATGTGCATTTTTTTTCCTGAATCCTTTCAGTACTTCGAAGTCAGCTTACCTGGCTGGTAGACAGAGGGCTTTATGCTGGCAGTAGTAACAACTCTCTGTTTTGAAGAAGCAGAAGCAGCTGGACTTTCACTGTAGCTTCCAGAAAGCGGGATTGGTGTATATGATTGGCTTGTGTTTCTACAAGTGAAACGAAGGTATGAGCAACTTCAGAAACAGCAAAAATTACCGATTATGCAATTACAGATATGGCAGCTTCCAAAGCACTCTGAGAGTAACTGTCCTTGAGAGCTACAGAGAGAATATTGTGAGATTCAGTAGTCTCTATCATTGCTAGAAAAAGCTTGGACAATTCTTTGGAAAGAAAAATTATCAAAATAAGGATTTAAATAATGCCAAGTTCCTCTTGTTGTCACAGAAAATAGCTTATTGAAGAAGTATAACAAATTTATGACAGGGACTAGGAGTTTAACAAAGGCTCTGACTTCAGGAATGTGCATACAAAGCTTTTGTTTGCTGTCCCTCTACAAACAGGCCTGTTGTTGTCTAAGATAAGCCAATGAAGGATAGCTCATTGCCTTAAAAAGATGCTGGCTCAGTACAATTGCTACTTTTACAAGTACTGACTACTGTTTATAAACAGGGTACTCCTTTCAAAAACATTGTTGTGACCTCTCAAAAACATTTCTGAAACTAACTCTTCTCTCTATTTAGGCTGAAACTACAAATTTACATTAACTTTTTCCAATGTTCACATTAAGCTAACCCAAAAGCACATGATATGCAATATTACAATGCAATTTCTGCATTCCTAGATTAAATGTATTTGCTCAGGTTTCCAGACATCATTAAGACAGAGTTTTTCATTGCTCAAATAGTGATTTCCAGTTTGATTGTATTAACACATTGAAATAGATGCCTCTCCTACTTGTCTGTTACTTAGGATGAGTCTATTTGTAGTGACTTTGCTTCATAGACCATTAAAAGAGCATTACAAACATGGAAGCAAGAGAGAAGAAAGAAGTAAAAGGAAGGGAAGCAACGAATATCAAGATGTGTGCAGGATACACTATTTCAGTGGGTTTGTATTCACTGTAAATTCTGTTGTGAACTGTGCTGTGATTTTGTAACTGCCAAAGCTGCTGTAAGCACAGTAAGATTTTTTACTTTCCATACTTACCATCTATTTCCTGTTGATACCTCCTCATCTGTAGTGTATAAGAGTGCACTCTACTGGGGGTCACTGGACAGAGGAGCATTGCTCCTACCATAGCACAGACAGGAAGATGTGCCCTTCAGGGATACTGACTTCACATAGAGCTTTCAAAGTGCCTTTAGCTAAACACACACTATCAAAAGACTTTTCCTTGTTTTATAATCTCCTATTCACAGTAAACTAGACAGAAACCCACTAAAACATACTTACCTTTATAGGATCAGTGTTCACTATTTACAATGTGGATTAAAAGAATTTAAATCATGTGTCATACAGCTTTAATCTGAAAATGACATACACTCAGGAAAGCCTACTCCCAGATGTGCAGGGCCATTGGTAGAAAGACTCATCTGAAGCTGTCTTAATGCATGAGATACATAAAGAAGTTCCAAGCCAGATTAGTGATACATATACTGTCATGAAGAAAAATGGTTATTTAAAATTCAAGCCTTTACCAAAGCATGATAAAAACAGGCTACTGTATTTCCTTGTATGTTCAGGGAAATGAAGCTGGAAAGAAACCCAAACCCAACACCCCTCCTCCCCCCATGTTCATAGCACTGAAATTATGGCAAAATGAAAAGAAGTCAACTACTGAACTCTTTTAGTAGTGTATGGTGCATATTAAACACAGAAGGGAAGATAAAAAGACTTGTCAAAGAGAAGGAAAGTGTTATACTACATCATTAAGGGGTTTAGTGAAGTTAAAAGATTTATCAAAATTTCTGCTGAAATAGTGTATGATTGAAAGAATGGGAAAGAGAAAAAAAGAACAGAAGAGAGGAGAAAAAAAAAAGAATGGAAGAGAGAAGAAAAAAAAGAACAGAAGAGAGAAGAAAAGAAAAAAGAATGGAAGAGAGAAGAAAAAAACAAAGAACAACAACAAAAAAAAAGTAAAAAAGAAAAGAATGAATAAAAAGATGTCCTGAGGAGCAGAGATGCTTTAATGGAATGGAAAGCAAAGGCATCTCAAAAAGCAGTGAAAGCACCCTTAATGAATTTATCCATAGCAGCCAGTGGCATGTGACAGGCAGCAAATTAAAAACTTGCTTTGAAAACTATTAGTCAGAAAAAGAAAGAGTAAATATTTCTAAGCAGATCATTTATATGTTAACACTTCACTAGATGCCTGCTAGGAGCAATGAACTGATTTGTTAAGTGCTTTTAAGGTAGAGTAGCTGCACAAAACATTTTTATACCTCTTCTTTGACTGGTAGCTGATGGAGGTGGAAGAATGCCGGTTGAAACTAAAATGAGACAAAAGTTGGTTTTGAAAAAAATAATATACCAAGAAAATTTGGTTATCTTGTCCTACAATGAATTTCATTATGAATAAGAGGTGCTCTTAAGTGCTAAAATAAACAACGTGTACACATTTATAATAATGTATGGTTAGTATTATGTAATGTTTTGATTATCTTATTTAAGCTAGGAATCGTAACTGAATAATGGCAACATTATATTGCTCCATAAATTACTCCCATCCACTTTTGTTCATCCTCTAGTTGTGGAATTCTAACTCAGCCACTGGACTGCTTGCTTTGACATTCATCATTTATTCGTATTAGCACAGAAAAATACATATAAGAATTCCTTTTTATCAGTGTCACAAGCTTAAGTTGCATCAAATCTTAAAAGCAAACCTTGAATGCACCAAAGTCCAAAGATCAGCTAAGTTCCCTAGCTTATGAGGCAACTAGGACAACCCCATGGAAGGGATAGACTGGAAATAGTTGAAGAAACAACAACAGGCCGTCTTGTTCAACTTTTCCCTTGCAACACCATTCCACCCTTCATTTACTAAACACGGTCTTAGGTAAACAAGTAGATTTTTTTTTTTTTTTTTCCCTTGAGGAAACAACACTGTTTCAGAACATAATTTATGGAAATGCAGAAAGTACTTAAGTGTCTGCACAATGAACGATCTGAGAAACAAGAAAATTCAGATTAAACACAGCTCTTGTCCAAAGAGGGAGCAGTGCAGGGCTACACAGTATCAGTCACATCCCACAAGAGCACAGCCCACTTTTGACAGAATCACCAGAAGCCTATTACACGCCAGTTATTTTCCTAGCTTTTGACAAAGTTTTTCTTCCCTTGACTACAAACACAGTACTTGGATTAAAATCCTAGGATCACAGAAACTACACCTTCATTTGAGAACCATAATCATAACTCCTTCCATCATTTCTCCTGGGTTTGTATTCCCCGAGAGCCATCTCACTGGTTTTTACATGCTTTTACCCTCCAGATGGAATCAATTGTATAAAGAGCTTTGTAGCTTATTTAAAACACTTCTGCTGTGCTTTCTTCTTTGTAGGCAAGATCAGAAGTGATAAAGTAAGATAACATTGTGGATTTAAAACTAAGAGTAACACAATCAGTTAAGGATTAATGATTTATTGGACACATTATATAGATTTTACTCATGTTAGGTGTTATGCATATGGCCTCGCTCACAAAAGCAAAATCACCGTTGAAATGGATCTACCAAAGTTTAAAATCAGATTTAAATACTTGAAGGCATTGATCAATAAATCCCCCTGCATTTTCTCAGTGGGCCTTTTTGAGGTATCTGGAAGGCAAAAAACCCCTACAAACACTGGAACAATGGTGGTAAAATCTCGGCCTCACTCTACCTAAGCACGTTTTATGGGACAGGGATACTGTTGTAACTAAGGTCATCCGTATTTTATTTTGAACTGAAGTTACCTGAAATGCTGCAATGGTATGTGTCAAGCCAGAACTCGATTTTTAAGTCAGTATTTTGGCATGCTAAAGCACTGCTTGATTGATAAATGAAAGCTAACAAATGCTCAAAAATATGCATTATGAATTAAATTAGAAGCCAATTTTGGTCACTTATGTTTGAATATGCTAGCTATACGATATGACAGTTTAAAAAAAACCAAACATGGAAGTAGCACACAAAGATAAAGAGCCTATTTCACCTGCAACACAGCTCTCCAAAAGCAGAGTTTGCTTCTTGTACCTGATTATCAGGGAACCAATTTTTTTACAGGTCCTACATGTTTCTGATTTGCCTTTATGTCCCAAGTCTAGCTGAATTACTGAACTTCCAAGAGAGGTGTTAGCTAAGACACTAACATTTGCCTGCTGATAACAGCTGGACGCACATGTCAGCACAATAACTGTGTCATCCATTGGCAAGTAAGATTTTAGGGCAGTAGCATATAAAGCTGATACACTGTAGTTCTGTTCTTCAACTTAAATAATTGCTAGGTACAAGCATAGGTTTTAGTAGTCTGATTAAAGCATTGCTTTCTGAAATGGACAGTTGTTTCTCATAGCATCTTTCCTCCCACTCAAAGCAAGACCAGCTCTAAGGTCAGAGAAGGTTGCTCAGTGTTTTATTAAGCAGCACCTTAAAAAACTTTCAGGAATGGAGATGCATAGCCTCCCCAGACAATCTGCTTCCTTTCAGAGAGGCAGCAAAGGCTAAAATGGTCTGTGCCAATCGTATGCAGGAGAAAAAAGACATGTGGATTGGAAGTAAATTTTAATATCTCAGTGATATTCACACTGTGAATATCACACAGTGTGATTCACACAGATTAGTCCATATTAATACATAACTACAGATGAAATTTATAGTTTCAAGGTCTCACACTGCTTCCCTTCTCATTAAAGAAATGTGAAATTCAAGTGAAATGAAAAAGGCTCAATCAAGAAATAGTATTACATTAGCGCTATGATAGCCATGCAAGTAGTGCCAGCAAATAATGCCTGTCTTTATACTTATTTATTAGGTGTATTTCTGCAAATTATACATAATTGTTACTTAACTGTCATTTCTAAGGCACCAATGAAAACATAGCACTTTTATGGAAGAGTAGATTTATACAAAAGATAACAAAAGACATCTGCATCTACTTCTTACACCAAAAGCTACGCCAGCAGTTCTCAATCTGTCCTAAGCAACTGTTACATTCTATTCCTGACCGACACGGCTACCACACTTCAATGTGAAGAATGCCTGTTCTGGAATTCAGAAGGTCTATCTGTAGTTCTATCCATAGTTCTGTGATTAATAGAAATTAATTATGAGCCTCTTAAATGAATAGCCTTCAGTTAATAATAAGTATGTAAGCACAAAATGGTTATTTTGTGAAAATATGCCTTCTGCCTAACTTGGACAGACTTATTTTAAAGATTTTCTATAGTGACAAAATGCCTGTCTCTGAAAGTTTTCTAGAGATCTACCACTTTTATAACTCTTGGTTTAAGAGCTCGTGGTGCTCTGAGTCACATATGCATAAAGGTTTCCAAAGTTTTTAGATTACTGAGTATGGTTTTATAACTCAATAGCCCAATTTTAGAATGGCCCTCCCCGACTGGCAACATTCTCACTGTTCAAATCACTCTGTCTTCACCTAGTCAGTCTGCTTCATAGAGTAATAAAAACAAAGTCCAAAGGAAATTTTCTGAAATAAAGCCATTCCTTGAAACAGGAATATCCACACTTTTGACATTTTTAAAGTGTGATGTGTTCTTTAGTCCTCCCCTATACCCTCCTATTAAAGATACTCAGAAATTGTCAGTAAGTACTTTTTTTTTTTTCCACTCAAGTGTAAAAATGCCATTCTAATCTTGGATGGGCAATAAAATAAAGATGATTAAGATTTTACCAATGGAGTCCTAGAAGTGATATATGCAATGCATCTGTGGTTTTATCTTTCCACATTCCTCCACAATTGGTCCTTAAATGAAAATCTTTCATTATGTGATTGTTTTTCTTAAAGGGGTAAACTAAAAAACTCGAGCCTTTCTGACATCAATGCTCATCTCAATGAAAAACATATATGTTGAAGAAATAAAAAGCATTACAGGCAGTACTACTATTACATGCAAGCTTCAGAGACCTATTATTAGCTATTATGTACAACTCTCACCGGAGCTAGTAGAATACCAAGAAAATCTCTCATTCACATATATGAGAATATACCTCTCATAGCAGGA
This sequence comes from Ceryle rudis, assembly GCA_033439905.1. Taxonomy (NCBI): domain Eukaryota; kingdom Metazoa; phylum Chordata; class Aves; order Coraciiformes; family Cerylidae; genus Ceryle; species Ceryle rudis. Next base: position 109,074 of record JAAGNO010002725.1, on the reverse strand, counting down.
TTTATATGTGTCCTAAGATATAGACTGATGAAACTTGAATAGATGTCCCCTATCTGACCAGGGTAGTCACCAAGGCTTCAATTTCATTTCATGTTCTGACTGACGGATACACGCTGTTCCTCAACTGAGAGAAACACTAAAACTGAATCTTTTCTGTAGGTCAGAAGAAATAAATAGGTTTCCCATGCCAGCATTTAATCGAGCTCAAATACACACAGTGATTGTTGCTTAGGAAGCAAGGGACTTTCCCTGGTTATATAAGGGGCTTTGAACTATTTAGGACCCTCTTCTCATAGAGATATGTGATCATTCCAACTGACTAAAAGAGATTTGTTAGTAAAACAGTGGATGAAATAGTACTGGTGACATTTAAGAGTCTAATCATACTACAGGACTGAATGAAAAAAGCAGTGTAAGAATCACTTCTGAAATGCACTGAGTACTTTCCCAAGTAACAAACAATTGGACAAGAGGAAATGGCCTCAAGTTGTACCAGGGGAAGTTTAGGTTGGATATTAGGAAAAATTTCTTCACTGAAAGGGTTATCAGGCCCTGGAACAGGCTGCCCAGGGCAGTGGTGGAGTCACCATCCCTGGAGGTATTTACAAGACATGTAAAGGTGGCATTTTGTGACATGGTTTAGCGGTGGACATGGCAGCGCTCGGCTGGACTCAGTCTTAAAAGGTCTTTTCCAACCTAAACAACTCTATGATTCTATGAACAAGATAAGAGAGACATGGGTAATTATCATCTCAAATGTATCGCCGATGTAGTTTTTCATTTTTTTTCTGAAGACTGTGTTCAAATAATGAATCTTAAAATCTACTGCTTTCTCCTCTGTTAGCCTTGACAAAGTGTTAATGAAAGCAGTGAAAAGGGAGGCAGTCCAGCAGCATTCTCTTTCTAATGGTAGATGCTACCTTTCCCTACCAGTGGTATCTCATTAGTCACGATTAAGAGCACAATAAAAGAAGGTGTGTGATTCCTGTGATCCTGTGTTTTCACTGAGAAAAAACAAAAACAACCCCCCATAAAACCAACTCTGTCATTTGCACCCAGTGTCACTAGACAAATATTTTCATTTTAAGATGGCAAAACCTGGGTGTTTTCCTAGCTTGGTTTTAAAGGGAAAGATAGGAAGGCTATTCCTTTAAACACATCATGCTTTTCAACAGTCTCTGCCAAGCCAATCTGAAAGCTGAAAACCTTAAATTGGAAAGAGTAATACAGAATAAACACAAATTAAGTTAAAAGAAAAAGAAGAGAGCTTTACAGATATACCTAGACTGAGATGAGATAGCAGATGAAATAGTGGAAGCTGCTAATGACATGTTCTTGGACCCATGGAAAGACTTAGGCTGTGAAACAGAGGTGGGGGCTGCAAGCACTCTGCAGAAGACACAGTAAAAGCATGAAAGCATGTACAAAATAATTTAACAAGGACAAAAATAGTGACATCAGAATCAAGGTCTGTCGGAGTTCAGATGCAGGAGGACTGCTACATAGTTACCAGGAACTGGTATTTCTATAGCATACATCTGCAGACTTAGAGAACAGCACAACCAAGCACATTCCTACAGAACACAAGACAAAACGCACACATTAGGTAAAAATCTTAAAACTAGATTCTATTGGTAACTAAGAAAGACAGTATTTCAGGACAGGACTTTTATCAATGATGCCTGTTTTTATCTGCAAGATCTGAAGATGTTTGAGTCTGAATTCAAGCTACAAATTTTAATGTGCAAGACAAAAGTGTCTCCCATTTAAAACACAAGTCATTGGGCATGGTTAGTTTAGTAGAGCCATTTATTTTTGAAGCATATATTAGATAATCCATTTTCTTCATGTTACAGTTTCAACTGAGGGATAAGAATCACTTAAAATGTATCATTATTTCATGTGAAAGTGCCTTACTGCACAGTTCTGAGTTACAAGAGAATACTTTATTCAAACCTCCTTTGCTGGATGGATGATTGATTTTTCTTGCATTGGAATGAGACCACTGGAGTCTGGTGGGTCACGGTTATGTAAAAACCGATTGAAGTAAGAAACCAAGTAGTTGGTACACAGAAATAATTTAAGTCAACTAGCAAAAATTACGCAAGAAATAGAGCCAAGAGGACTTTTCCAATTCCATTTACAAAAATCTAAGGTCTCATTTAAAGAAGTTTACGTTACTGGAAGTGGGTTTTTTTCCTGTGGATTTTTAAAGCATGCTAAAATAAAGATCTTTTAAGAACATTCATGTAGCAAAAAAGATAAAATAATAATAATAATATACACAAAAGTTATTCACTCTTACTACCTCCAAAATTACTATAAACTAATTGACAGAAGTATAAGTCCCACACATTTCTTCACAGACTGACAACTTTTACTATACAGTTGTAAATCCAAGTGTACCATGAGTGTTATGAATGCATACCTCCTTGAAACTCACTTTGGCTCTAGAGCTAAATCTTATTAGAAAAAAAAAAAAAGTAGATAAACTTAATAGAAATTAATTGACTTAATACCTTAAAGAGCAAGTCAGTCATCAGAGATATGGTTTTACTGACAAACTGCTCATTGTCCACCATCTTTTCCTGCTGTGATATGGTAGGCTGCTGTGATATGGTAAGCTCGACCACATGAAGAAATTACATTTTCTAATTTTCCCTTTCACATCCTACTGCAGAGACACTATTAAAAGAACCTTCATTCAACCACTGTAACTATTATGAGGAGTTTCGGGTTTATTATGAGCAGTGAAAAAACATGTCTAGTTTTAACCCTACACTTGCCTTCTGTAAAATGTAAGCTGTATTGCAGACATAAAGCTTCATTTTTTCGGGCAGTTTTATTTTGCAAATTGTTTGCAAACCTAATCAATGCACTTCAAAATAGAAAAACACAACAAATATAGAAAAGCTTATAAAATAGGTTACAGCTTTTACATACTACATTCTTAAGTTAAGAATGCATATGCAGCATTTCCAGCGCCATACAAGGGTCTACCTGCGAAAGGACAAAGCAATGAAGCATTACCTTTGGAAGGAGGATGAGAAAGACTCTTGCACTACTGAGGTGGTTGCTGGTGGTGTCATCATACTGGCTGAATTTTGAGCAGCAGTAGCAGGCTGATGTGCTGAAGCATGTGGTGCAGGAGTAGAGGCAGAACTGGTAGACACTGGAGCATGCTCAACAGGGGTACTACAGTTAGAGTTAAATTAAATAAAATAAGAAGCATCTTAAGAAGGTGCGTATTTAAATGTATAGCATAAAACCTACTATGTTTGAACCTGAAGCTGCAAACATAGTAGCAGGTTGCGTTACTGAGGGAAAAGCACAATTACACAAAGAAAAAAAAAATACATTTATTAGGCCTTTTTGGATGTGCAGTTAAGACTCTAATGCAGTTTTGGTCCTGCATGACTGAAATTTATCCCAGGAGTTATAAAACACTTAAGTCCTGCTCCCACTGAAGGCAGTGCTAGGAAATGTGGCATGCAGTACTTAAATGGTTGCAAAGAGCCCGTCGTCAGAAACTCTTTGAGCTCGGATAATTTTCACCAGATATTTACTTCTGGAGCTGAAGTAGAATACTTTTTAATTAGATGAAGAAAAGCAGTTTAAAGGATCTTATCATAGTCCTGTATCAGCAGGTTTCCTGCAAGTTCTGATAGCTGGGAAATCCATTCAGCACACTTCTGTGTTGTTTTAAGCAGTTTTGTGCAATACGAGTAGTGGAAAGATGTTTACAAGGAGTCCATTCATCTCTGACCTAAATTCACCTTACATTACACTGGCCAACCCATCGAACAGTAAGATGCCTATTTACACAAAGGACCGTATGCAAAATACAAGGGGAAGTTGTAGCATAAAATTTTATAGCAGTTTTAAAACCACTTGGGTGATGAGCATGAGTTGTCACCCTTGTGGCCCCCTTGTACTGTTGTGGCACAGATAACATGGAACAGAAAAATATTAATGTTTAATTAATTTTCTCTTTATTTGATTGTAAGATAGATCAGTTGAAATGAATAATAATAATAAAAATGCAGTCTCATATCCTGTGGCCATTTTAGTAACCTACTGAAGTACTGGTGTCTTTCATCACCTGCTATAAGAGGACCCAGTGCTCATTAACACATTTCAGCCTTGCAGCCTCACTCAGATTTGGAAAGCATTACTCAACTCTTACAGATAAACAAGTGGGGTAAAGTTATCTATTAGACAGCTTTGAAGATAGTTTAGTCCAAGCCATCCACTGCTAAGAAGTGAACCAATCTTTTGGGAGGTTCAGTTTCTCTTCCACTAGTTTTTACATCACAAGAAAAAAAAGCAAAACAAAACAAACTTAAGCGGATTTACAAGATTCAAGTTCTTTGTTGACAGTTTCAAAGAACTTAATACCAACAAAAGAATAATAAGAAGTATATTCATTATTTGTTTGTCAATAGAGCTAAAAAAAAGAAATAAGAAAAAAGAACCACCTGGTCATTTAAAATGAAACAGGGCTGAGGGGAAGAAGAAACAAGAAAAGGCCAAAGCTTAATTTTGAGCTTAGGTAGATTTTATTGTGGATTTTATTATTATCTACAGGACAAATAAGCCACTGAAAAATATCTAATTGCAATTTGATATTTCAGATTACTATAATATTTTAGGTCACAAACTTAAGTGACAATATAAGCATATGTTCCCCAGGCATAAGGCACATTTTTCTTGTATTATTGTGCTGTAGATTCCTTTTCCTTAGTAGCTATCTCAATACACTCATTTATTTTTTTTTTTAAATCATGGCATTATTGTACATGACATAGTTCTCTTGTCCACATATAGCAGTAAAAGAGCATAACGGGCATATTTTTAAATCTTTTGACCCAACTCCTAAGTACTTTGCCACATGTCTGGGTTCTTGCAAATGACTTCTAGCAGGGCAATGGAATTTGGCAATTCTCTGGTGCAATGTACAACGAATGCCCAAAATACTCTTTCCTGAGCACAGTTAAGTATCAAATAACAAAAGAAAGCTTACAGCTCCATGATGGATTTTCAGACAAACCTTAGCCCTCAAAACATTCTTTCTCTCAACTCCTCCCCCTATGCTAATTTGCCATTGTGCAGATATTTTCTGTCTTTCAGCCATTCTATCTAATATTTTCTTTTGCTTCTTTCAGAAGTACTGATTCAACAAGTTTTACTCCTCAGGACCTACAAAGAGTGCTTGGTACCTCTGAATTTGTGATACCCCTTGCTCTTTGAGAGTCTATCCCATTTCCACTGTCCTCCTTCTCCTCCTCCCCTGCCTTCTTGTTAAGGTTTAGCAGTATGAATGATGGTTCATATTTTAGGTGAAATGGAAGAGTGGTCGCTACACTCGCCAATTTCACAGCTGATTGCAACCCATGAAAAAAGCAGAAAATCAGTAATTTCTCCCTTATGAGTTTCATCTGCAATTATATACATAACAAGAGAGGTCCTGAAAATACTCATCATGTTTGCAGTTCTGGTTTTCAAACCATTACACCAAAAGTTTTGCAAAAGCTTGTCCATCATAATATGCATTTGAAGTTCAGATCATTTCTTTAATTGTGATGCATTTGCATTATGACGTAAATTCTTCCACTTAGCTAATTCAATATCAATTACATAAATTATGTCACAGATCCACATCACAGCTGTAGATCACGAGCTAGCCTGTTACTGAGTTTGTATACTCATGGGATATTTTTTGCCCAGGGCAACAGTGGGTGCTGGAATAGTCACATTAAAAAGCAGGAGTCAAAATTTAGTACTTGCATATCTTTGATTTGGCACAGGAAAGGAATGAAACTATATTGCACATAAAAATGGAACTTAATATATGTCCCAAAACCAAATACAAACTAGGATTTCACCTATTTTGCCTTTGTTTTCACTGATGGGAAAGGGAATTTGCTACAGATTTCAAAAGAATCAAGACTTCAGACTTGAATAGAAAAAAATAGTGAAGTTACTTAGTTGTTGTAACAATCTCCAAAATGTTAACCAAAACACATACTCAGTAATATATATATATTGAAAAGGAAGAGGAAGGCAAAACCAACAACAATGAAAAGATATAAAGATGTGTGGACACGGATCTGTGTGGAGACAGATTTGAACTGGACAAAACCACAAATAAAATAAATGCAAATATACTGGAATACCTTATAAAAAATGAAATAAATACAAACAAATTTTATCTTGCATGATGTTTGTAATAGTTCTTTTTTATGAGATTAAAATGTTAGAGTCTTGATCAGCTTCCTGCAAGGTAGAACACATTAACAGAACAAGGAATTGGAAGAAATACAAATGAAGTAGATATAAACTTAAAAATCAGGGTGATCTGTTATCTAGATTAAATGCAGTTAGTAGCTAATTCTCTACTCTGCTTTAAAGAACTCAGACTAACTTGGCTCTTTTATTTAAAATTCATAGTGGTTAAACTAAATTTTCTTTAGATAGTCAAATAAAATAATGGAACTAGTAAGTCATGTCCGTCCCCCCCCTCCCCCCCGCTTCCCCATTTGACATTTCCCACAGAACGCTTGTATTAAATCTTTGAATTGCAACAGTTGCTTTTTTTACAGTACGAGTCTCATTTTTTTCCTGACCATTTCTAACATTTCTAGGCCTCTGTATACCGTTTCTGTC
>JAAGNO010002725.1:86784-102308 GCA_033439905.1 Ceryle rudis | reverse complement strand
CCCCCTCCCCCCCCGATTGCCACCTTTCTTGATTTTCAATCTGATTGGTTCTTTAGGTACAGAGGAATTTTAGGAACTAATAATTGTGAATGCTGCTTTATAAAATAGATCATCTATTATAAAAGCTTCATTACTGTGTACAATACAGAGTTTTGGGTTTGTTCGTTTTGATTTTTTTGTTAAACACTTTTAACTTTAAACTCTTTAAAGTTAAACACTTTTTAACACTTTAAACACTGTGTACACTTTTAATCTTTACAGTATTTTCTATTTTAAGAAAAGTCAAATGAAATGGATGTTCTCAAACATCTCCATATTTGTTATAACAAAGAAACAGAAAATACACAATGTAAGTAAGTTACATGGATGAAAACAAACACACGTTTCTCAGCTGATTTTCACTCATGAAGTATGGATCAGTAGAGGTTAAGAAGATGATAATGGTTAACAACCAAAATGAGAAAACACAGCAACAAATGCACTCTAATGTTTAAAAACATAAGTGCAGATTATTACTTTTTTCAGTAAAGTCCTAAGTTTTGGGACTGCCAAATAACAACTGAGTGGATTATTAAAGCAGTACTTAGTCTCCTTTATGTAATGTACGAACTTCTTTTTGTTTCAAATCCTTCAACAGATCTCTTGTAAAGAATTGACAGTATGGGGAACAAAAATAAAAATTAATAGGCAAAAATCATCTCTTATTGTAGCAAAAAAAAAAAAAAACCAAACGCTGGAGAAGGTGTTTACAGAAAGGCATAACATGGAAGAGTTTTGCATTTGAATATGTCAACATTTGTAGAAATACAGTGAATAACATCAGCTGCTGTTCCTCTGCAGAAGGTGCTCAATGACAGCTGTCTCTGTATTGTATGGAGGTGGGATCCTTAAGAGTGCCACTTAAAACATAAAACCCACATGAACTGGAATTTGTAGAACTTTGACATTGCCTTTTAGGCAACGGGCATTTCCATCTGAAGGAGTTAGAGGTTGTTATTACCAAACCATTCCAAAGCTCCAAACCAGGTCAGTTATGCAGTTACACATCACGGTGTACCTTTGGTTACTGGATGAAGTAAGAGGGATTTTCTGGCCAGTAGTGACAAAACTGGCCTCCCTCTGACTTGTACCTGCTCCAAGCCTCACAGACCCCTTGGAGGCCACTGGCTTAGCATTGTCAGTGTTGGCATCCGTGGTGCATGATTTAGGCGGATGCCAAATACTTGAGGTCACATACTGTGGCGCACGCGCAGTAGCTGTAGGCCTGGGTAACAAAGATTACAAGGGAATTTGTAAACGAGGTATTTATTATGATGTCACCAATTTCCTAGGTAATAGCAGGTATTTGAAGGAACGATACAATTCCAGCCACAGAAGAAGCTGGTGCTTCAGTAGAAGAAAGGGAGAAGAAGCTGGTGCTTCAATAGAAAAAAAGGCTCAAATTTTGTTGGGTTTTGGTTTTGTTTTTTTTTTTTTACTGTCTAGCACACTAAAGAAAGCAGCATTTTAAAGGGCTAAATATATTAGCATTCTAAGGCAGCAGTTACTATTTATATGGAGTAAAGCCTTCAAAAAACAAGAACAAAGGAACAACAAAAACCCAAAAATACCTCATAACTGAAAAGTCAAGCTAAGTCTAGGTTTAATAATGAAGGCATTATTTTTCTGTCTTTTTTTCCTGGAAGAAAAGCTGTATCTGTAAATATTCAGTGTCCTCTTTTTGTATCTTCAAATTCCTTATGCTGTAGGACATCATCATGATATCATAGATGAAGTAATGAAAAAATCTTGATAGTTTATTAGTTTATTACTGCTTAAGACCAGGAAAGGCTTTAAGTGAAAAAAAAAGGTACGTTGTGTTAAACCCGGAAACCATATTTCTGGGAATATCAAAAGTAAGACACATAACAGAGCTGTGATGATAATGGAAGTGGAGAAAAGCTATGGTATGCTAAATCATGCAATATTAAGTCAATGAAGTATGACAGTAACACCAATCATACATCAGAAATTGTTCCTGGTGAAATAAAATAGGTAAAAAATAAAAATACCTCAGTGCAGCAGCTGCATCCTGTAGATGTTTTTACACAAATGAAAATGCTAGTGAAATGCTAACATGTGTTACTTTCTTTTTTCAATTTAATTTATATATAGTTGTTATGCAGAAATCAAGGGGGTTATTTCATTCTTTTGACATAATTAATTTAAAAATAAATTCAATTTTCCCTACTGTTCCAAGTGCCAGCTGCCATTGCTTGTGTCATTAGTAAAGATAAAGCTTGCACTTAGATTTTAACTCTATGCAACCTTTATTCAAATGTGAACAGTTGTATGAAAAATGCACAAAAAAAAAAATAAGTGGTTGCACATTGTTTAGTCAGTAATGAAGAAGACAGAGGAAAACAGTGAGATAGAATTCCTTTCATGACAAACTAATAAGAGGCGTTTCTTTGCTCCATTAAACAACTGGTCAGATTCACTCAAGAAGTACCTGTGTTTCAGTACTTGTGGGTTTTAGTATATGAGCTAATAGAAAATAATACATTTCTACATGGCACTGCAAAATGTGCTGAGATTCTTTGGGAGAAAACAAGTTGTGAAACAAAAGAATTGACTTACAGAGATAATACGTTTTGAACCTCATAACCCATCAAGGATCAATCAAGATATGCAAGAATTTGATATAGAAACATTCTTAAAATACCAAAAAGATAACCTTATTTAGATTTTAAGGACATCTTTAACAATCTGGACAAAATTTAGAATGGAAGTTGTTCTTAAAACTCCAGCACAAACTGAACATTTTAAGAACATATGATAAAGCTTCTTCTTTTTCAGGTTTATTCGTTCTGAGAAATGTAATTCCTGTCTGTCCCATCTCACAGAGCTTTTTGAAGTCTAAATTAGAAAGAAATGTCTAACAAACTGACCTAGTTAAAACCTCTACATTCATCATCTGCTCAGTGTACAAGGTGCGTGTTCTTGAGGTAAGAACAATATGAAGAAAGTGGACGTAAACTCTTAAGCCAGATACACACAGCAAATGTTACCTGTTTTCTGATGTTTCAGCAACATTTTCCTTGTCTCTGTGAAAGGAGGGGATACAGTATGAATAAAGTAACTGCAATCACTAGTGGTGGCAAAACCAACCAAACAAAAACCCAACATGGAGAAAGAAGACAGGGTGAAGAGAAATGTTTGGTTGCAAAAAGCATCTTAGAGTGGTTGCTCAAATATAGTTATGAGAAACGTCTTCAGCTCTCCAAGTGAAACCCACCAAATATGCAAGTTTACGCTATGCTTCTTCTCAGTTGCAAACAACTTTGTTTTAATATTAAAGTAAAATGAAGGAAAATCAACAGTTATAAATTAGACACTGTATGTAAGTCTATAATTTCAAGCATAGTTTTGACTTTAAAAGTCCCTCTTAAAGGAAATTTTCAAGAATATTCCAGTGGATCATATTCTGATGCCAACCTCCAAGCAGTAAAAATAACCAGATTTAGACAGTCCTCAAGGATCCAGTATTTTGAAGTGATAAGCAGTTAAATGGTTAACAAAGACTCATACAAGTTGGATTATATATGTCTGGCATCACTTATAAAAGTCTCCCTCTTGCCCAGGTAAGTAGTAGTTTTCACAGGCTAAGGCAAATTAGAAACAAGTCAAATCATTTCTTCACTGAGGTGAGGAGTAAGTCAGCCTCAAATTCAGTGACAGAGAATTAGGCTGTTTACAGAAGTAAACACATGTACGTGCTTACAAAAATAACTGTTTTAAGGGCAAGCAATTGTTTTATCTGTAAGAAGTTAAGACATAACTATTTTCATGAAGAAAAGAATACTTTGGCCTTAGACTCCTAAGTTTGAATTCCAGTTAATTAAGTAATTGATACGGTCCCGATATTTAGCAATTTAGTGGGTGGTTATGTCCTTTCCTATTTAAGGAATTGTGCTCAAATCTCAACATGTTTAAAGTTGACAGAAGAAAGATGTTCCCATTTGGCACAACCCGTTTCTAAAATTACAAAGCACAAAGCAAAAGTTTTCATTTACCCTACTGAACCTTCTTTCTGAAAAGTCATTCAGAAAAAAAGGAATACATGTATTTAGTTACGGGGATTTGTTAGGCTCAAATCATTACCTTACATTATGTTTGGAAAGCTATTCTTAATATTTACCACATTATTAGTAGTATTTCATCTATTTCTCTCTGGGTTTATGTATGTACAGCTACATATATATGTATGGTCACATAGTCTTTCCTTAGTTTAGCTCCAATAAAGCTATAAAACCCAGTTCAGTTTGTATCAGCAAAGGTATGGGCATAGGTGTTCTCTACCCATTTTTAAAACCTCTGACTAAAATGTAACCCCTAAAATATTATGAATTGAAGCCAGATTTTCAAAGCCAAAAGTGGCTCTGAAAGGACCTTCGGATGTGGCCATCTGACTAAGAATGTCATTATGGGCAGAAAGGAAGAACCTGTCTTGAAAGTAAATACCCCAATAAGATCAATTCGTTCACCACTCTAAAGCAATGAGAAACCAAACACTATCTTTATGGTAACCAAGCTGTGAGTTCACTGGAACATCAGGTATAGGAAAGCCAGGATGAAACAAGGTAGAGGAGGATGGATTAGAAACTGTGCCAGTGGCAGGGGGGAACCGTTAGTATACCAAGAGCCATCATCATGCAAGAACATTCAAAAATAGTCACAGCCTAAGAAGAATAAAGTGTTATTTATTTCCAGTGTTACCAAATTTTCTATGAGAAATTACAATCAAGAGCAGAAGGCAGGCAGTTGGGGTCAGGCAGAAGCAACGTTAGCCTCTGTTGTTACTATTCATCTGATCCAAGCTTTTCTGCTTCAGTGGCTGTGGCTACGCTGAAGAATGCAGAAAAATGTCACTAGAATTTGAGGCCAGGATTCACAAGAGCTTTTTCTGTAGGTGTACAAGTACAGGATGAGGTTGAGTGACAATGGCAGGGGAGTTGTAAAGGTTAAAGAGAGAGAGAAGTACAGTAAGCATACTTCCAGAGATTAAAGCAAAGGAAAAGGTAGAAAGTAAAGGGAAAGATGAGCTCAAAGGCACACAATACTTCTTCATGGTTTTGCTTCCAGGAACTATTTCTCTTCCCATTCCTGTTTGGCTAACAGTGAGAAAGACTCATGATAAGATGTGTCTCTTATTGGCAATACTTGCATTTTGAGTAACAGACTATTGGATTTCCAGCCTTTAGAATCGGGCATTTTTTACTAACTAAATGCACAATTAATTTTACTTTTGGAGTCAAGTACATCCCTGGGGGAGGCTCAGTGAAACTGATCCCTTGGCAACGTTAAAGAATTTGGCTCAGAATATTATGAGCAATTTGTAACTCTGTGACTAAAGAGGCTGCTAAAATAAGCGACAGTAGCACATAGTAGTTTTGAGCTATATGGGAGATGTTTAATAGAAATTATTTTTCAGCCTGCAGTCCTTTTAGTCCCCAGATGAAATGGCTTTTGACAGAAGGGCCTTGGGCAATGACTGTCTGAGACAGCAGTGTAACTCCTACAGATTTTTTTAAATATTGGATGTTTATCTCAAACAAGGTTTATTTATACAATATACTGTCCTCCCAATACATAGTATATTATACATTGAAAATTAGGTTTCCTTCTCACAAAAATATCCTACATGATATGGTCATAAAGACAGAGTGAACAAAATGACAGAAAGAGAATCTTTCCCTCCCACACACTAGCAAGAACTAGAATAGTTTGAGTAACAAAATGTGAAATTCATTTTCAAGCCAAGCTTGTGTGTGCTACTGGATCCTAAAAAGAGCCTGAAGAAGCTTCAGAGAGTTTCCACTAAATGAATCAGCTGAATGTGAAATGTGTGTACTGGAATACTTTCCCATTCTATTTTATTTTTGGAAGCCAAAAGATTCCTAAACTAATATATACATGTAATAGGCAACCTGAAATGCAGAGCCTGTTCATCTTCTACCTTCTCCTTAGAGAGTAACAGATCTTGACCCTCTGTCCTGAATAGCTCCTCTCTGTTCCATTAAAATGTTGTAGAGACAGAATCATAATCTATAATGAAGATCTAATGACATAAGGAACATTAGGCATCCTTGAGAGACCACATGGGCTTTCAACTCTCCTCTCTCAGTACCAAAGCAATAAGTGAATACTATAATTGATTTACACTGCCCCCCTCCGCCCCCCCGTATTCTCACAGAGGGAGACTATTTGTCACATTTTACAAATGAGGAACTAAAACAATAGAACTGCTCATGGCCAAAAGAAGTTCCATGGCAGGGCAAAGAACTGAAACAGGCTCTCCTGAATCCCAACTGCGTATTTAAAATATCATCTCAGCCTCTTTCATAGTCAATGACAGATATTTTAAATAAATATTACTATTCAGTTTATTAGTATTTTCCTGTATTGATCATCATCATTCTATTGAACCTGACATATATACTGGCCTTTTTTTCAAGGAGGAAATAGTTATTAAAACTTTATTAGTAGTAGTATTATTATTAGTGTCTCTATCTATTGAAACTAAAAAAAAAAAAAAAAGAATAATCTGTTTTTCTAGTAGCATACAGTGGACTTGCAGGACTTGTCTTTTTAGACATAATAGCTTTCATCCTAAAATTCACTTATATTTACATAAACATATTTGCCTACAAATAAAATTTCCTTTTAAGAGGTAGAAGTCAGCAAATATTTTTAAAAATTCTTAGAGGGTGTCTGGGAGTAAAGTTGTGTGAAAGCTATTCTGTAATTGCCTTCCACACATTTTTGTCTCAAAGGCATGAGCTCCTGACACTGCTGGAAACTGGACACTGAGCTAGAGTAACTGCTGGTCTGATCCAATAAGGCTATTTCTGCCTTTCTGTGTTTGCAGCTGAGAATTTTTCCAGAGTCAGATGAACATAAAACTGTGAAGATTGTATGTCTTTTTTTCCCCCCAAGCTATATTTTTGTTATCTTAACAAAAGACACCACAAGACACACAAAGAAATCATAGGCAGTTAACCAAAGAGGACAGAAGACAAGGATCATGCTTGTTTAGTTAAAACTTTAGCTTACGACCAGATAAAAAGGGGTAGACAAGCTAGTCTCTCTTTTTCAGCCACTGTAGTTAAGGATGTGCAGCCCACAACAGAATTATTGCAATATATCCTACTAGTATGTCTGCTTTCCAAAACAGGGAAATACATTTCTCCCAGAAGTTATCCTGGTTCGTGCAGACAGCACCACATAATAAGAAATGCATTATTATAAATAAATGGAAGAAAAAACAACCAGCAACTCATTCTCAACAAGTAGGATGGAACTCAAGGCAGCTCACTAAAAATCAAAGCAAATGCCTCCTATGAATGCATTTTAGTGGCATCTACTGGTATGCTGTTATATTTAACAGGCAGATAATAAATGCAGCTGGAAATACAGCAGTATTGGTGTTGGTGAAAGTTAAGATAACTATTTTCCAAGATTTACATAGTGATATTTGGCATGCAAGTGTATGTACTCAATTTTTTTCTATCACTTTCATAAGAGCAAAGACTGCAAAATTCTGAGTATGGGGAGCAAATTGAGCTGGGATATCACAGAATGTTATACATTAGAATGTTATATATTTTGGATATATTACACTCTATCTTGGCCTTAAGTGTGCAATTGTATTTATCTGAACCCTACAGCCCCACTGGTAAAGTGCAGGTATCTGCCACCGGGCACCTGAACACAGGATCAGGATGCTCAGTTTGTATTTGTGACCATTATTGACAAAGCCAATTCACCAACTTTAGGTACTGTACACCAGGAAATTAGTACTCTTCCACCAAAGTGTTCATTCTCATCCTGACTCTGGGCAAGCTAAGGACAAGAACCCATAGATCTCAGTTGCAGCTGGTACTTTTTTAGGGCTAGTTTTTAATTTGTGTGCATTGATAAGAAAATCCTTACTTGCTTTACATGGCATTATTCTAAGTATGAAGCTTCCTCTGAACTATACTAATATGTCTTTCCCATTCAGTTCCTGAACCAAGTAAGTAAGCAATATGAATTTGAGCAGTTGTCTTCCTTTCAGAATGCGGATCACACTTTATTGCATAAATTCTCTTCAGGATTTTCTTACCTTCACCCTCCCTCATTTGTAATCACAGGACATTCTGGGGCAACTACAACAAATGCTTATGTGGAAATGAACTAATAGGAAGTTATTAGTATTTAGGGTAATTTTGCTGACATTAATGCAATTTAGAAGCAGAATAAAAGGAAGCAGTGCCAGTACTATGCTATCAGCCAGTTGTCCAGCTCACTCTAAGCAAAGCTCTGTGAGCCAGTCTGATGATCCACAGACCACAACCGACCGCCTCTGTGTTACATATGCTAGTTGGAAAGCCTGCTACACGTAAGAACTGCTTTATCCTTGTTGACCTGAAGGCAATGCAAAGGAGTAGTCAGAGAGAAAGGGAGTATCATGCACTGGTATCTTAGTTAGCCCTCTGCATCAGTGGAAGGATGCATATGGGAATCTTAAAGGTTGTGAGTAGGCATGAAAACAATGTTAACATCTGCCCATGCAAAAGTTAAGTGCTGGACAGGAACATGCCTAAGACTGAGTTGGTAAAGACGAGATGTTAAATATAGGTCAGTCCACATATACCCCCACACAAAAATGAATCTTGAGCTATAAGAAGCTCTGTTAGCTTACATGTTGCTTTGTCTATGAACTATTTTGAAAAAGCTTCATGGCTTTTGCTGATTTCATTCAGAGGCCTTCCCTTTCACTTCTGATTGAGTAGACTTTCAAGTGGATACACCATACCTTATGGTCACTATTTTTGATCATTGGTTCTACAGAGAACTGGTTTGAAAATAAAGAATTTATGATGCCTCAATTCATTTTTCCCACAGATCTTCCAGGATATTTTGAGGAAGGCAGACATTATATATGATCAATTTTCCCTTCTGTTTTCACTAAGAATTCCACAGAGACAATTGAATTATTTCACTATTCCTGTGTTTTTGTCACTCTTTAGGTGCTAATAAGTAAGTAGGGATAATGTTAAACTGATGTGCTTAGCATTCTTTATTGCAGTTCTGTTCCTTAAATGAGAAAGCTACCTACAGAAATCTGCTTTATTTCATGGGCTGTTGTGGAAAAATGAGGTATAACTTTCACAAGGTTTTTGATAATCAGATTAGCATGTAGACGGGAATTTTTGGCAGTCAGTAATGCTAATCATTGGAAATTAGGGCAAACAAAGGAAGAGGATCAAAGGTGCCTTCGCTTGTCTTGATGGTGTCAGATGGCTTTGATAAGCAGCAGTAAAACAAGGAACGTTATTGTTCCCAAGACCAAATTTTAGCCAATTAATTTTCAGGTGTATTGCAGAATGCTGCTGATCAAAGGCTAACTGATTAAAGAAATTATCTGGCACTACACCAAAATTCTAGCTTTTTAACTTTCCAAACTAAAATTTGTGCAAGTATCCATGTATTTTCTGATATGCATAGATAGTCCCAGTCACTGAAACTCATGGTGGACACTGCTAAAGAAGCAACAAACTCAACTTAGGCAGAGGACTTTAGACAAGCTCTGCAATATGCAATGGTTGGACTTTTGAGAAGTGATAAAGTAATCTCTAAAATACTCATTCCTTGCTTCTGAATATATATTCCACATAGTTGTGCATGATGCAAGAGAAACCGCAATGAAGAGAAAGCGACATCTGTATTTATTACATAGCAAAAACTTACTCTCCTTCCCATGCGTGCAGGTGAGAAAAGAGGGAGGTAAGGCAAGGAGCCACAGAACCTTTCTCCTTTTGTAATTTTTCATGCATGAAAGGAAGAGAGGTGAAGTTTTCATGCCTGCTTTCCAGAAGGCACGCTCTAGCCACATCCCCGCAGTGCACACTGCATGCAGTCAGTATTCCTGCTGCACACTAAGCATCGTAGGAGGTGAGGAGGAGACCTTTTGAGAAGGCGGCGAGGCAGCAGCATTCAGGAAACAGGTTAGTTTAGATCAAACAGTCTTACACCACAGCAGAAAATGAGCATTTCCCTGTGTCATAACCAGACAAGCACGTTTACCTGGAAGGCCTTTTGGTTTTGATTTCCTACTTGCATCAGGTTTGCTGTATCTTCATTAAATGCTTATAACACTACGCCCTACTGACAAGATTGGGAAGGGCAGGGGGGTTGATATTATCCACATCCTGCGTTTGATTTTATTTTTGGCACAGAGGCTATTTAGAGGACAGTATTGTCACCAGCCATTGTCCTCTGCTCAGCAGACCAGTCACAGTTCAACATATAGTCGGTGTGGGACAGATATACCTGCCTATCACCAGCGTGATTTTAAAGAATTATATGACTCATGGAGTCTTCAATCAGGAACCTATTTTAAGCTGCACTGTCATTAACTGAGGCAAAACTTATGCAAATGGTCGAGAAACACTGCAAGACGGGGTTGGTCAAGCAGAAGGAACACACAGGGAGATAAACCTGGACATTTTAAATATAGGGCGTAACGAGGCCAGACTTAACCTTTTGCTAGAACAATCCTAGCGGCTTCTTAAAAGTTAGGCCTGGTAACAAATCATGACCAAGCCTGTTACAGTCTCTAGCAATGAGATGTAGTAGAATGACAAATCCAGCATAATTTCCCCACTTTACAGAATAAGTCTGCCTCCTACTCAGGATGGAAAAACAAGGCTTGTTAATAGTTAGACAAAGAAATATCTGTTACATTAATTATCTGGGCTTGAAGATTGCCATGACAACATAAAGGCAGATTTTGGATGAGTAAGAGTTAAGGAATTACTAGTCTAAATATAAACAAGAAACTGTATAGAAAAAAAAAACCCCAAAAGGCTGATAGTTTAATTAACAAAGCCCATCACTGTGAGAGCTTTTTGTTGGTTTTGTTTTCTTTTTTTTTTTGCGAGGGACTGGACTGAACAGTACAAATATGCTGTAGTAAACAGTCTTGCCATAGGGATTATTGACAGCACCTTCACAAAAGGTCTTTATCATTGCAATATTCTAAAGGTTAACAACTACCAAAGTTTTTTTTCAATTATTTTTTCTGTAATTATGTAATGAACTGAAGTTTTACGGGCTTGGAGAGTGTTTAGATTCTATCCTCCAGGAAAAAGGTTTACAACTATTTCTATCTGATTACGTGGTTTCTATGCACTCGATCATTAAATCCGCTGAAGCGGAGCCAAGGGGACAGGGTTCCTTAATTACATCTGAATTAATTTCATATCTATCAAGCTATGCTTTTCTGATTATTAAATACCTCTAAAAATAACATTGACTGTAAACACTGAGATATAAGCTAGACATTTTCTTTTCCATTACAGTACATGCACTACGCCTATTTGAAACAAGTAGTATCTGCATGATGTTAATAAAACATTAAAGATACACAAATCCTATTTAAGTGAAAACATTGTGTTATTACTTATACAGAAAGATGTTTAATTTGTTTGAAAATTAGACCTGGAATATTTTTTTGGTACGTTTCATGTTTATGAAAAAACTTAACTGCCTATTTATATTTTAAATACTACCAAAATTTCCCATATATAAATAAAATTCACCCACTACGAATAAATGTTTGATCTTAGCAACATTCATGAAAAGTTAAAATGCAGCTCTTCATGCAGTTACACTGATTTTCCACAGGCACTAATAACATGGTATGATGAGAATCTGTGTTCCCATAAGGAGAATATAAATGAATGTTATGTATTAAATGGCATGTCTACTGAATTGCTATGGTACTTGTCTGAGAAAAGTTAAATGCATTTTAAAATGCATAAGAACTAGTGCTCTTATACTCCTAAATAATGCTCAATTTATTTTAGGTATGATAGCTACATTTTTTTCCTTTAAACACTCGAGTATGTGGGGAATTCATGCAAAATCCTTCACAAGCAGTAGCTTTTCCTTCCTTCTATAACACAGAAAACAATGGGAGTTTGAGTGAACTTTGTTCTTGGATGGACTGCTGATAGAAATTCCAGATGTTTGGAAGCAGCAAAAACTGTCTAATCTCATGCACTAACCTGTTTGATAAGAATTAATGCTACCAGATAAAGGTACCTAATTTGCAGTCTATAGGTTAATGGGAAAAAAAAAAAAAAAAAAAAAAAAAAAGAGGGCTGTGGGCTGGGCTGCAACAGTCATCCTTCCTTTGTAGAAATCAGTATTTTATCACCAGAAATCAGTATTTTATCACCAGAAGCTTTTGCTTCAAGTAACTCTAAGGACTCCTTTTGCAGATTGTTGAGGGCTAACATGAACTGTTTCTATGGAAACCCCAAACAGTTCAATTTAGCAGCATTTTTTGATTCATTTAATGATCAGATCATAGAGGAAGGGAAGTGACACTGCTCTAGGTTTATGTCAAACAGAAAATAGAAGTATTTGGGGGCTTTGGTGTAGGTTTGCCATATCTTCACCTAAAAGCAAAGCATTGTTGTAATGTTGAAAGATCCCATTCTGAGCACCAGTAACTTCTCAAGTACCTTTGCTATGGGCACAGATTAACAGTTATTGCTAGAGAATGCACAGTATACAAATGGAAATGCTAAACAATATTATCGATAGCTTGTCATCTAACATCTGTTAATTATGCTTTGTTGTCATTCACACCTCATACAATATTTGTTCATTTCTGTTGTTGTTCTTTTGGCTGCTTTGTCAGATTTATCCTAATTCAGATAACAAAGTTCAGTAAGAATTATAGGTAATAGGGAAAAGCTTTTTGATCAAATTCTCTATTGTGGAAAGAAAAGTTGTTCTTCCAATAATCAGTTGAAGCAGTTATTGTTTAAAAAAAAAGTACTGTGTAAAACAGGCACATAATTATTTTAGTTTTAAAACTTTTTATTTCAGATAAAGCATGCTGCTATATACAGAAAAAAAAATGTGGGTCAAAGCAAGAACAATACAGAGTGGGAAACATATTCCTTAAAACTTACAAGATGCTTTTAAAAATTTCAGTGCAGCAATAGTATTATATATTCTTCTCACTCCTAAATCACCTTGAGCAAAATGTCATTTCCTCACAGATTCTGAGCAACCACAACTATCTCTGGCTTTTCATATAAGGACAAATTAAGGCTTCCAACAGAAAACTTAGAGCAATGGTTTCAGGAAATGACTTCTACCAGTATAATATATTGAAGAAATAAAACTTCATGTTGCTAATATCTTATTTCAAATGGCATCACTCAAGGTAAGTGCGAGGTAAGTATATTGTACATTTAGCAAAGTTTGGGCCAAGCTCAGTCAGTTTTCCTTTTCATCTTTCTTTCTCCTACTTAATTATCTTTACAGCAGTAAAACTCGGTAACAGTCTCATTCTTATTCCTCCTAAAGAAACACTATCAATAACTTCCCTCTCATTCTCTTCTAGAATTAAAACAGTAATGATTTCATGTATACTGAAGCTACATTCGATATAGTGAAGGACAAAAGCTAATCTAGTTTATAATGAAGAGTATGACCTGGATTGTATCATGATTTTTACTTCTGGTGACAGTGAATGGACAGCAGGCTAACAACAGAAATCTACAGAAGGCAGGCACTCAGAGAAGGGCCCCAGCAGTCTTTCCTGCGTGGGTAACACTCTCAGGCGCTAACTCAGGACAGCAGTTAAATTTTTTTACTCTAATTCTCTGTCTCATGCATTTGCCTGCTAAATGTGGGCTTTTAACTTTTAACATTAAGGAGCTGCGCTGAAAGGCCGTGATGCCAGTTGCGCAATTTGGCAAATCGTGGGCTGTTACGTTCCATTTCAAACCTTTCCCTGTGGCAGAGAGAGAAAGACAGGGAGAGAGACAGAGGGAGGCAGAGAGAGACACACACATAGAAGAAAGAAAGGAGGGAGAAAGAAAGGGGTTAGGGACCATGGCTACCACTCCCCTGCCTTATAACCAGGGTAATGGCAATTTATTTGGATTTTTTCCTCAGCTTTCAAATCAGCACAAAGAAGGCTGTGCGATCCTTACCGAGCCATGTATGAAAGGTTTTGCAGCTGTTAATTTCTGAGTAGTAACTTGATATAACTTCATATTCTTTGACTCGTGCTTGGTACTACAGGGCTGCTTTTGCTAGAAATGCAGTATAATCCCATTGTTTTCCTGCCAGCTGATTCTTTTGGCTTTTCCCACCCTCCCCTCAAATGAGCAGTCAGTGAAAGTTAACTCCATACAAGAGCAAAATTAATGCAAGTATTTTCCATTCTGTAACACCTAGGTCGGCCTATATATATCCTGCTGTTCTTCCTGTCTCGACCATCGGCCACAGGTTTCAGCAGTACTCTTCTATAGCTTTTCTCAGCATAATGTGAGTGTAAGCGTTGACGCTTGAGTATATATTTCTGGTCATTGGTGTCTAAAAGCAGAATAACATGGAATTTTCAAAACCACAGTCCTGTGGAGTTTTGGCCACCACCTGTGAACGCTGCCAGCCATCTTTGACTGCAGACTGGGGCACCTGAGCAGTTGTAAGCAATGTTCAGGACCTCTAAGGATTTAATCTTTTCTAGATATCCTGTAGTTTATATTCAGGTTTCGCAAATAAAAAGGGGAAGGAGGAGGA
Source organism: Ceryle rudis (assembly GCA_033439905.1). Taxonomy (NCBI): domain Eukaryota; kingdom Metazoa; phylum Chordata; class Aves; order Coraciiformes; family Cerylidae; genus Ceryle; species Ceryle rudis. The sequence goes on along the minus strand of JAAGNO010002725.1, from coordinate 87,671 downwards.
TGTGAGATGAGAGCATAGTCAAGGAGATGTATATCAAACAGAACGGAAAACAAAATGTTCCTGTTATTTTACAAACATATTTGATTCATTATAAACAAGGTAGCCCCCCTCTCCCCCCATTATTTACACCCAAAATGCAAGACAATTGTGTTAATGCAGCAGAAGTTGAGAGTGAAACCAGCCAAGCAGAAATTAACAGACTAGGCTGGTTTTACTCCTCAGACTGAGGAAAAGCACAGAACAATAAACAGAGTAAATGCCAATAAATTCACCAATAGCGCTAAATCTTCTGTTCTTAGTAACAGTGTCATACAAGTAGCACTCCTAAAGGAGTCTTGATGCAGGTCTTCTCAAACTCTCTTCTACTTTTAATTAAAGTATTCCTAGCTGAAATGCTGAAACTTCATCATGGCATTTTTTCAGGTTACACCAGAGCATACTGGCCACAGTGGGCCTTACATGAAATGTAAGAATTCCCTTACTGCTTTAAAGTTATCCCCTTCCATTCAAGGAAAAGGTGTTCAGAAACGTCTGTTTGGCTTGAAATGCATACCATCTTTCCAGAAAACATTCCATAATGATCATCACAACAGCAGTGAAAAGTTTTCATAGGAAGTGATAATTGTCTGTGTGCTTTCAAAACAGCAGTAGCATGAGCAAAGGACAGTAATGCAATGCAGGCATTAATATTAACTGGAAGGCATATTATGCCACCTGAAATTCCTCAGGTTTAAGGGTTCTGTTCAGAGCTATGTCAGCAAGTTAGAAGCAGAAATCAAGAAGTGACTATTTTTATGTAAAAGAGTTCTTACACGCCTGTTCCAGCCAGCACCAGCACCCCTCAGCCCACCAAAACCTTTCCAGATTCCTGTGACAATCCTCAGATC